>JASDQU010010499.1:104019-115902 GCA_032191745.1 Picea mariana | reverse complement strand
CAAGCTCTGGGATTTAATATGACCTTAGGAAGTTGTTCTCGCTACATAGAGTTGTGTCCTCCTCTGTTTGGTTATTCTTCCAAACATATGGAGAGTTTGTGTTGCCTCCTGCATCGTGAACTTATGTCAATGCCATGCTGCATGAGTCTCATCATTTGTCGTGCTATTGTCCAAGGGAAGTTTTTACCAAGCCTAAGTCGGCCCCTCTGTAGTTTGTCTCTTTCCCTCATGCCCAGCCATCTCAAACGTCCAATCAAGTCTTTGTTCGAAATCAATGAAGCCTTTAGTCTGATCATCAAGATCCTCTAGTCCATGACCGACAAGCCGTCGAAGACCTCTGGGTAGTGAATTCATACACTCATATTACACTCCTACCCGAGATTTCAATATTTTGAAGTTGTTGCTCGAGCTCTGAAGACCTCATCTCCAGCCATCAGGCCTTATCAGCTTATAGAAGATGGATACTATACATGCATATCTTTTTTATTTTGAGATGTAGATCCACTGTGTATTACTCGCGGCTACACTTTATATAGTTATATGGAATGGATCTACAGTGTATTTGATTGGTAGCCATGATTTTATTTAATCTCGAGCATGGGTATGCCCACCTCGGTGTGACAATTTTTATTTTGCAGATGGCACCTCCTGAATTCTGGTCCCTAGGCTCACTGGTTTGGTATGTTGATAAATATTGATAATGTATTTCGGCCATCAGATTCTCTTCTGACCTCACACATTAGGGGGCATCTGTTATAACCCTAATTTGCACCAAACATACTTACCTGACATCAGGCCATCTCATATGCCTTCTTTGCCAAGCCAGTATTGAACAAATCTTCTTAAAAACACCCTTTTTAAAGGCCCATGCACCCTGCTCCACTACAGCCCGTGTGTACACTCTAGCTGACCCACTACAGCCCGCGTGTACCTACAAAAGCACGAAAAAAGGAAATTTGTTGACGAAACACACAGCTTTGTGTAAGTTAACTAAACCTTTCGGCCATGCATGGTCGGTCATTCAACCAAATACCTAGCTCCTTCTAGCCTATAAAAGAAGGGGTAAGGGTCCCATTTGAAAGGAGGAAAATCATAGTAAAGAAACTATACCCAATTGAGCACTCCCCTTGTCCCGACCTTTAGCCATCCTCGTGCAAAGAGAAAAAAGAGCAAAGTAGTTGGAGGACAGTTGAAGAGGAGCCCAGGACCAGGTTCGAGGAGCAGTGCTAACCACATATTGTAAGTTTACTCTTGTGAAGATTAATACAAAAGGAATACTTTTCCCATCCCTCCATATCATGTGTTCAAGTTGAATATTTATTTTATGATATCGTCACAACTAACCCAGCAATTAGTATATGAAATGCATGTTCGCGGCTTTTTTTTTGTTCATATGTGAATGCAGGTCAGCTTTGGGAGGAGGCTTGCAATCAAAGAGAAAGCAAAGGGATCAACATCAAATGATGGACTTAAGGTAGAGTTTCTGAATCTTGTTTACACCTTTGTATTGCATGAATGTGGGGTTTTGTGTTGGGAGCATAGGAAAGAGTAGAAGCCTTTTGAAATGGTCATTTTCTGCATGCATGATTAGAGCCCTTAAATGCTAAGTCCGTAGGAGGGATTCCCACCCACAACACCACTGCCACCACTGCCAGCTTTCTTGATCCAAGTACCAAATCCCTACATGGAGTTTGGTCTCATCATATCGAATATCATGAAGGGAGAAGTATTGTTCCATTTGAGAAACCCGCCTTGTTGGGTTGGAACCATCAAATTTATGCATGTCAACTTTGGGCACCTTATTCCAAGAAGGTGGAGAACCCCAAGGGGAGCGGGAGGGATGAGTATGTTCATAATGAGAAGACTGAAGTTCTTATGGGTTTGGCTCAAAATTCTTACCCCTGAAGAGTTGCACTATTTTTTTGTATTGTTGGTCAAGGGTTGTGGTGAACTCATTGCGGAGGGAAGCTATGTTATCATCAATTTGTTGTTTTAGGTGGGACACTATATCCTCCAAGGTTTCTTGGGACTGAGAGCGAGTGGTAGGCATGGTGAAGGCTTAGGTAGCAGTGAAGGTGTCGGGATGGAAAAATGGGCTTAAAAATTATAGGTACTCAGGAGATCATGACAAAGAGAGGAATCTAATGGGATAGGTCTCAAAAAAGTAATCCCAGAGGGGGTTGGATCCACAAGAAAAAAAAAGATTAAAATTGAAGGGAACCATTGCGATCATAATGAAGAGAGGAATGCAATAGGATAGGTCACAAATAAGGGTGTTGACAGTCCCATAATTTTTTTTGTAACTCCTGTGAAGTTATACTCCGAAATGAATAATACTACAAAGGCGGAATGCCCAAATTCTTAACAGGACAAAAGATGTAGTAATTTCGCAACCCCAATGTAGACGGAAAGGTTGCACTGCAATAGATCTTATCTTTTCTTTTTATGTTCTATTCCCAAGGGTTAAGGTTTGCAGGGAATCTACAGTCAAGGGTTTTCCCTGTGTTATAGCTCTCTTATATATGTACGGAGTCCAAAAGTAGTACTTGACCCAATATCTCAGGGCACCAACTAAGGAGGCTAGATTGTACCCTTAGCCATACTACATGACTTCCCAGGTACAAGAGAGTCACTTCCCGAGTGTTTTTCATGGTGACACTATAGTAGTTAGGCAGTCGATCGGTTTATCTATAGAGGGATTCAATATGCCTAGGTCAATTCATATATAGGTATTGTCCAATGCACTACCACTCGAATGGGTACCAACAGGGGTTACAAGGGTGGCCAACATATGTGCGCTTAAGAACCACTTGTATTTCATGCGTGTATGACTCCCTGACCACGGGTTTATGTGTGTAATGACAAATCTTTGTAGCTTAAAGATGTCGGAATACGTCTCTACACTGAAAAAATTTAGCCTGCAAGTCTTACCCCAGAAAGAGCTTTGATACCACTTACAATATTCTTGATACAATATATTATGTAGAACATAAAATATCTAGCAGGAAATGACAGAATAATAATGATATATCTAGAAAAATATCATAAGAACACCAGAGTAACACTAGAATCATCACCAAGAAGAGCAACTTTATTATGATAGCAATGTTCACTTGCCTCTTCGAGGGGGAAGCCTCCAATCAAGCAGAGATCTATTACAATAATGCCCAAGACAAAATATCCAATGCCTCCTACTCTTATTAGTCCCTGCCAAAGGCATAGAGGGACTATAGTGATCGATAATTCGTTGAATTCATATTAGTTTGTGGCTTGACTACAAATTTTTGCATACTTTCTAATGTTCTAAGTACAGAAGTAAAAGCATTCTTTTTTATATAATAAAAAATCCCATATATGGCATGATCTGATTGGATGACATATTTGAGGTCTTATTTTCAGCTTCGCTATTCCCAATGAATTATATGTTGCCATATCCAAAGTTTTATCATGTACGATGCTTTTCTTAATTTGTACTATTCGTATTGAAATGTTTAGATATCCAAAGTTTGTACTAATAGATTTGAGGTCTTATTACACATGGATAGTAATTTTTCATATGCAAAGTTTTATCATGTACGGTGCTTTTCTTAATTTGTACTATTCGTATTGAAATGTTTAGATATCCAAAGTTTGTACTAATAGATTTGAGGTCTTATTGCACATGGATAGTAAATTTTCATATTACTTTGTCGTCTCAGTCAAATTTGTTTTTAGCATAATCCCCAGTGTTCGAACTATTGTTATTATTATTATTATTCTTCTTATTATTATTATATTATTTTTATTTTTATTTTTATTACTATTACTATTTGTGATTTTTCTTTATTGTTGCGTACTTCAAGAGTCTTTGTCATTGTTGTGTACGTAAACAAGTCTGCCACACTGCATTCTTTCTTAAATGTTTGCACATGGCAATGCCCTTTGACGGTTCTGACAGTCTTAAGTGTTTACCTAATAGGTCTTGCAGCCTTAAATGTTTATTGTACAGATGTGTTACAATACAGTTTCATATATTTTTTTGATAGTGTTATTTGCAATGAAATTGTGTAATATTGTTCTTCACCGGCATCATTGGTTTAGTGGTTGATGCTTGTTTGTTGGTTCATTCCATTTTGCTTGTTGTTATTTGATTCAACTCTGCAAAGTTGAGGTCCTGCGGTTGCAGTTGGACCTCTTCGTGGTTGTTCACTGGTTTGTTGTTCTTCAAATTTGCAAGTTTTTGGACCTATTGTTGTGGTTTGCAAGTTTCGGGGTTACGCTCTTGTCATCCCTCATTGACGGGTAAGTTTTTTTGCCATCATTTTGTTGCTATTCCTTTTTTCCTACTTGGTGTTTTGCACCTTGCAAGCAAGATTTTTCAATGGTAGGAGTCCCTGGCTCGAAATTCTGTTGTAGAACATCTTTCTGTGTGGTTATTTTTTATGTTCCTGGAAACCGTGCATTTTCATATGCCAACTTCCATGTCCTGGATATTGTTCCATAGTTATTTCCAAAATTGCAATGCAAAGGGGTTTGGAAAATGAATTCGGAGTTGTCACAAGGGGGAACCATCCGCGAGGGTGTAGTGACGGGGAATGCTTTTATTCTCTGGGCCAAAAACTTTGTGCACATGTTTCCTTTGTCCTGTCTTTTTTATTTTGCAGAACATATTCTGCCTCTGAGAAACTTCTAGGATGCACACTATGAATAGGTTGAAATCGGTCTTTGTGCTCAACAAATTTATAGTATTATTTATTTGCATTGTTTCTTCTGTTTGGTTCACTGTTTAGTGTAGGTTTTTTTATTGTCATATGACGTGGTGACTAGGGGGGGATTGAATCTGACAAGAAGAAGGTTGAAGGATACATACCGGGATTGGTACGCAGTTCCGCGCTTGTAGTTTTCTATTTGTCTTTTTTTTCATTTTATTTTTTTCCCCTTTTCTTTGTTTTCATATAAACTAAAAATAGCTAAGAAACAACTTCAAAATCACATTTTAAGAGATGAAACAAGTAATATACGTTGAGTCGTATGAAATAGATATAGGCTCCATTATACATGACAGCATCAACGAGGTGTTTCATAGCAATGGGCTTTTTAGATTGGATGCATTCTCGTATACTGTAGGAGATTCCCTTTTCGATGCATTTTAGGTTATATTGCATTTCCGTTATTCCTCGACTGACCTGCGCAATGGATTCGTAGATTATTTCTTGGGTTGTTTAAAAAATGGTGACGCTGAGGCATTGGATTCGTATGAATACGAATTGGTATCTGATTTTCTTCGACAGTTGCATGGAATACATGATGTCACTACGTATTTTTCAAAGATGTGGTTGTCTGCATCTCCAATTTTGCCTGCACATGAGAGGGGACTTTGGGGAGATACATTTTGTATATGGTGGTTGTCTAAGTGGCTCAATATATCAATTGGAATATGGTCATTGAAAAGAAAAACAAGATATCTACTATTCAACAAAACTGCATCTAGAAATCCATATTCCATCTTGTTCCATGATGACAATCCTGTCAGTGGTCATTATGAACCACTACTGTATGGAAAATTTTCCATATGCAATCTTGGAGGACCTCATATTTACTTGTCCCTCATTTGAAAATACCTTGAATCGCAGTGGAAATAGATTGTGCATCGCTTAGACTACCATGGTTTGTAGATAGCAACAATTGTTGTATCTAGCTATGGAGATAGTCTGTTCAATGAATTTTTTTGTTTGGTAGCAACAAAGTTCAATGTGAAGTCATTGCGGCTTTACACTGTGCAATCCTTTTGCAATGCAATTATAGGAAGTAGCCAACAGGATTTTAGTTGCTTGCATCAAGACCGTTCGCCATATCTCCTAGAAAATATGTTAGCAATTGGAAGTTGGCAAGAATACCTTGTAAACATGGCACTGCCAAATGAAAAAGGAAATGTGGAGGGTAGCAGATTCTGTTTGCAATGCCTATCTATCATATTCAGAGTAAATATCCAGGTCTGATCGGCCCTGTCAGATGGCACTGTCCATTCCTGGTCTATTGATTCAAATTACAATCGAACAATTGACATCCTCTCGTTGAAAACATAGACGACACATATCCATTATCAACCTTTGTTGGGACATATCACTGGTTTAGGGTCCATTGTCCATGCCACCCAAACCACATCGAATCTGCATACATGTGGCATGATTTTTAATGAGAATGAAACTCCTCCCACTTGCGATAAGGCCATACGGGGCTTAAACAAAAAACGTAGACTAAGTTATCACAACTTGAAAAAGGTCATGCGTGAAATTCGTCCCAGTTGTGATGAGGCCATATGGGGCTTAAGCAAAAAATGTAGACTAATTTATCACAACTTGAAAAAGGTCATGCATGAAATTCGTCCCAGTTTTGATGAGACCATACAGGGCTTAAACAAAAAATGTAAGCTAAGTTATCACAACTTGAAAAAGGTCATACGTGAGAGAAAAAAAAACTTTGGTAGTATAGGAAATATTGTCAGTTTAGGGTCCAATGTTAATGCCATCCAAACCACATCCAAAGTGCATAAGTGTCGCATGCTATTTAATCACAGTGAAATTCATCCTAGTTGCCATGAGGTCATCCTGGCCTTAAACAAGAAACGTAGACTAAGTTATCACAACTTGAAAAAGGTCATGCGCGAGAGAAAAAAATACATTGCTACGCTTCCTTATAGAGAGAAACTGACATATCACAATCTAAAAAAAAATGTTCATGCACAACACAACAAAAACAGGTATGGTCGCATATCCCACAATGGTCATGCAACTGTCTGAGAAGAAAAAATCACATTTCATGGGATAGAAGCAACACCGTGCACTACTACCAATGAAAACCAACAAACACTTTCTACCCATGCTTCCCTACGGAAGAAAGATGCAAGATAGACCTACATGAAACAAATCAAAGACACTCTTTCCATTGCATGTGCAATTTGTGATCAATTGAATTTCGCAATAAACAGTAAGTCTTTCACGCCTGATTTGGAAGTAGAATACCTCCGCTTGACAGTACATGATAAAACATTTTCTAGTGGAAAAATTTGTCTTCCATGCAATTGTCGCTTGAAAATCGAAAACTGCCACAATTTGCAACCCCTGACCAAATAAGATGTAATACACCACTACCAGATGTAAGTGCAATTACGGGAAGAGAGACTTGTGTCTCTGCGAATTGCATTTGCACAAATCATACCTTGGGGCTATAAACGACCCCATATGGGCTTAACATGATCAATTATTAATGTGCATGTTCAACTAGATGTTGTGCAAAACGCCTTGCCACAATTCTTTAGCGATAAAATGACAATTGTTGTGGCTCCCAAAAGATGCTTGCAATACAAAAATGCATATCAGATAGGAAAAGTGTGTGTGCATGTTGTTATGAAAGCATTAAAAGAATTATGTTACAGGGCCCTGTACAAAGCAAAGAACATTTGTATAAATGAGAACTGGAACGGTGTTCTTGGAGAAGAGGATGACAACTTTGCACATACTCTCGAGATTGCTAGTGAATTTGATACAAGTGATGAATCGGATATTGAAACACTTATTGAGACATTGGTGCATGGATTCACTTATTCATAGTGCATTTGTGACTTGAAAGACAAGATTGTCAAAATTGCACCTGTTGAGGGGCAACGTCCCCTTGGAATATTCAAGGACAAATTCGTTGAGGACATGAAGTTCCTAACACTTTTCTATGGAGATCCACGTCCCACTGACATTACAAAACGACTATGTTACCATAAAATAGTTCGATGGGAGCTGCTACATTCAAGTGGTGACTTCTTCAGTCACATAACAAATTTCTTTTTCAAAACAATGTGCATAATAATAGAGCAAGTGTTGTCTTGCATGTGGGTCTGAATAAGAAAAGGCCAGTTACAAGGAAGAAATTTGTTGGCCAAAGATGTCAAGTACAAAGTAAACCTAGAAAAAATCCTGAAATCTGATATCGGATACATATATTTCAAAAACATTCACATCTCTCCTGACTATTTGCAACAACAAAAAGAAAATTGTTTTTGCAATAATCCGACAATTGGGCCCGCTAGCATTTTCCATCACATTTAGAAGTGCAGAGCATTGTTGGGATCCATTGGTGGCTGCGGTATCTGATTTGCATAGGAACAAGAAACATAAAAAACAAACCGATACACTGGAAAATAATGGCATTGACTACCTCATAAGAAAAGACCCAGTGACTACTTTTTTGTGACTGAATTCTAGAATAGGGAGAATGAACATGACTACGCACTGTTGTGGATAGAGGGTGCACCAATCTAAGGAGCTGACAACAATTCACAGATTGAGCAGTTTGTGGACAAATACATAACATGCAACACAGATCATTTGGTTCCAGGACTTGCCAAAGTTCATAGACATTATCATACAAAAAGTTGTACAAAACAAAAAAACTCTCATTGCATATACAACTTCCCTGTGCCGCCAATGAGAACAACAAGAATCATAGAGCCACTTAGTTTAGAGGACAATGTTGTCATTGAGAAATCTAAATCCTTGTTCGCATTTCTAGAACAAGGAGAGTTTGATGAGTTGATGAGCTTCAATGACTTCTTGACATAGCTAAATCTATCAGAAGATGAGTACATCCAATCCATACAATGTACGCTTAAACAACCAACGGTTTTCCTTAAACAAAAACTTTCCCATATCTGGAACAACAGTTTCTCCAAGGACATGCCAGTTATGTGGAATGCAAATATAGATGCGCAGTACGTCCTCAATGCATATGCTACAGCATCATATTGTACCTCGTATATGACAAAGGTTGACAAATCTATCACAAGTGCATTCAGAAGAATACGTAAAGAACATGAAAGAAGTCATATTGATGCCATACAAATGATATGTATTCTTGGCAATACATTGCTTAATCTTCAACAAATGTCTGCTCAACAAGCAGTCCACATTGCACTTTCCCTGCCCCTCAATTGTAGTTCAAGAAAATGGGTCTTCTTAAACACATATCCACTTGAGAAACACACATTTGTGCTTAAACCACCATGCTTGCTAGAACAAGAGCTTGACAATTCAGAAGACGTTCTATGTCGCTCTATTATTAATTATTACCTCCAATGTCCATCTCCTATTAAGCATATCTGCTTAGCAGAATTCGTATTGCATTACAAAAAAAATGGTGCGCCCATATCAAAAAGAAAAAAATCCTATGTCATACAATTTGTCAAATACAATAAACATTCTGACTATGAAAACTATTGTACAGAAAAACTATTGTTATACATTTCGTTCGATGAAAAATAAGAGACATTAAAACATAACTTCCCTACATGGGAAGTTGTGTATGTTGCCTCTGAGACTATAGTGGAAATCAATGAAGCTAGATTTACTTACAATGTTAATCCAACATGGGGTGATCTAGAAATTGTAGTTAATGAACTAGAAAACCCTGACAATCTTGATGAGACATTCACAAACAAAAAAACAACCAAAACTCCCTGCGAGTCTTATGACTTGCAGGTAGATTTACCTCATCCTCGAGCAGGTGGCATTGAAAAATGTATCAATCTTGGTTTTCAAGTCACAAAACATCCTTTCCTTATTGAAAATAATGAATACCACAGAATCATACATCTGTTGAATCGAGAACAACAAACAATTATAAAGGACATTGCGCTTAAAAAACGCTTGAGCATGCACACTCTTGTGCACTTGTTCCTTACAGGCAGAGCAGGAACAGGCAAGACATTCACAGCGAAAGCACTGTTCCAAATTCTTATACGAATATATGATTCAAACAATTCCTCTGATCCTATGAAACTAAAGGGCCTAATAGTTGCATACACAGGAAATGATACATATAATGCAGGTGGAACAACAGTCCCCTCTGCATTTTTAATGCCTTTTAACAAGTCACAGTTTCTTCCACTTAGCAAGGAAATGTTAGATACCTTGTCTAAGCTTTATGACGAAATCCAACTTGTCTTTATAGATGAGGCATCTTTGATTGGAAGTCACTTCTTGTATTCCATTGACAACCGACTAAGAAGCATAAAACATGTGCACACAAAATACTTTGGAAACATTGACATGATATTCTATGGGGATCTTTACCAGGAACAGTCGATCCAAGATTCTTTGATATTTGAACAACCTACGGTTAACATGCAAGCAGTGACGCATGACTTATGGAGAGACAATATTAAATTCTTTGAATTTCATACTACAATGCGCCAGACAGATGAAACATTTATTGCAATTCTAAATAGAATGCAGGAAAATAGCCAAACACATGATGACTTAACATATATCAATTGGAGGTGCTTGCGACCTACACCAATAGAGACAGTCTTCCTTACATGTTCTACACAAATAAGGATGTTGCAATGCATAACAGGTGCATGCTATCACTCATGCCTGGCGATGATATCATCATCAATTCAATTGACCTGGAAGAAGACAACCATGGAAATGTGCCACATCATGAACATACAACCACTTTACCTTTGCCGCTTGTCCTGAAATTAGAAATGTTGGTTGAAATATATGCATGCAACTATGATTCACAGGACAGTTTGGTCAATGGTGCAGATGGAATACTCAAAGGCTATACCAAAATAGAAAAACTTGATGTCCTTTGGATTAAGTTCCATGAACCGCATATTGGTAAGCGACAAGCAAGTAAGTTGGCTTATCTATATAATTCAAACACTGCAAGCGATTGGAAACCTATCTTGTGAATATCAAAGCCAGTATCAACATCAGCAAAGACAGGTCGACTGAAGATTCGAAAATAGTTTCCAATTAAACTTGCATGTGCACGTACAGTCCACAGATCACAAGGACTAACACTTGATAGTGTTGCATTTCAGCGTGCTGGAATTCGAATACATGGACTTGTATACACAACATTGTCCCATGTTAGAAGCATAGACTCCTTATATTTACTAAGTCCTCTTACAAAAGATAATTTCAAATTCAAACAGAAAGTTGATATTGAAATGCAATGCCTCGGGACTACCGCAAAATGGGATCTACAGTATGATTACCAATTCATACAAACAAACTCATATGTATCAATTCTCTCACTTAACACACGCAACTTACATGCACACATAGATGATATACTCAATGACTATGATACAATGCAATTCGATATTATGTGCTTGCAGGAAACATACATGGCATTATGCATGCAAAACAAACAATTTCCAAATCACAATTGCATATCATGTTACATTACACATGAGGTGATGATATTGGTGAAAAAACATGTACCAATTTTGGAGCATATACATTTCAAATAAAAGAATGTTGAGATGGTGCTTGCAAAAATATTTTTCCATCGAACAGAAATTGCAATACTGAATCTGTATACTGCTTCCCATGTACTATTCTCCAACATACTAAATGTTCTTTCCAATGCATTAGACCATTTGCATCTGAACGAAACCATTGTGCTTGTAGGATACTTCAATATTGACATGCTACAAAATAATGCTAGAACAAAATAATTGGAAAACTACATGTGCAAATACAGTCTTCGCTTTCTTTTGAACAACACAAGCCATGTACAAAATGCGCTTATTGACCATGTATGGCCAAATGTGCCCATTCCTCAATACAACATCTTTATCTTAGATACATACCGGTCTGATCACGATACAATTGGTATTGCACTTGAATTATGAGGTATACAACGAACATATTGCAAATTCATATTTCTATGTTTCAAAGCATATATGTCTAGCTTGTTGCAGAAAACCAAATTATCCAACTTCTTAGTTTTCTCTGGTTTGTACACATACTGCTTTGGTCACCATATAGTTGGTGTTGCACTTGAATTATGAAATATACATCAGACATATTGCAGAATCATATTTCTATGCTTCAAAGC
>JASDQU010010499.1:70117-91305 GCA_032191745.1 Picea mariana | reverse complement strand
GTAGGAGGGATTCCCACCCACAACACCACTGCCACCACTGCCAGCGTTCTTGATCCAAGTACTAAATCCCTACATGAAGTTTGGTCTCATCATATCGAATATCATGAAGGGAGAAATATTGCTCCATTTGAGAAGCTTGCCTTGTTGGGTTGGAACCATCAAATTTATGCATGTCAACTTTGGGCACCTTATTTCAAGAAGGTGGAGAACCCCAAGGGGAGCGGGAGGGATGAGTATGTTCATAATGAAAAGACTGAAGTTCTTATGGGTTTGGCTCAAAATTCTTACCCTTGAAGAGTTGCACTAATTTGTTGTATTATTGGTCAAGGGATGTGGTGAATTCATTGTGGAGGGAAGCTATGTTATCATCAATTTGTTGTTTTAGGTGGGACACTATATCCTCCAAGGTTTCTTGGGACTGAGAGCGAGTGGTAGGCATGGTGAAGGCTTAGGTAGAAGTGAAGGTGTCAGGATGGAAAAATGGGCTTAAAAACTATAGGTACTCAGGAGATCATGACAAAGAGAGGAATCTAATGGGATAGGTCTCAAAAAAGTAATCCCAGAGGGGGTTGGGTCCACAAGAAAAAAAAGATTAAAATTGAAGGGCACCACTGCGATCAGAATGAAGAGAGGAATGAAATGGGATAGGTCACAAATAAGGGTGTTTCCAGTCCCATAATTTTTTTATAACTCCTGCGAAGTTATACTCTGAAATGAATAATACTACAAAGGCGGAATGCCAAAATTCTTAACAGGACAAAAGATGTAGTTATTTCGCAACCCCAATGCAGACGGAAAGGTTGCACTGCAATAGATCTTATCTTTTCTTTTTTTGTTCTATTCACAAGGGTTAGGGTTTGCAGGGAATCTACAGTCAAGGGTTTTCCCTGTGTTATAGCTCTTTTATATACGTACGGAGTCCAACAGTAGTACTCGACCCAATATCTCAAGGCACCAACTAAGGAGGCTAGATTGTACCCTTAGCCATACTACATGACTACCTAGGTAATAGAGAGTCACTTCCCGAGTGTTTTTCACGGTGACACTATAGCAGTTAGGCAGTCGATCGGTTTATCTATAGAGGGATTCAATATGCCTAGGTCGATTCATATACAGGTGTTGTCTAATGCACTACCACTCGAACGAGTACCAACAGGGATTACAAGGGTGGCCAACATATGTGCGCTTAAGAACCACTTGTATTTCCTGCCTGTATGACTTCTCGACCATAGGTTTATGCGTGTAATGATAGATCTTTGTAGCTTAAAGATGTCGGAATACGTCTCTACACTGAAAAAATTTAGCCCGCAAGTCTTGCCCCAGAAAGAGATTTGATACCACTTACAATATTCCCGATACAATATATTATGTAGAACATAAAATATCTAGCAGGAAATGACAGAATAATAATGATATATCTAGAAAAATATCATAAGAACACCAGAGTAACACTAGAATAATCACCAAGAAGAGCAACTTTATTATGATAGCAATGTTCACTTGCCTCTTCGATGGGGCAACCTCCAATCAAGCAGAGCTCTATTACAATAATGTCCAAGACAAAATATCCAATGCCTCCTACTCTTATTAGTCCCTGCCAAAGGCGTAGAGGGACTATAGTGATCGATAATTCGTTGACTTCATATTAGTTTGTGGTTTGACTACAAATTTTTGCATACTTTCTAATGTTCTAAGTACAGAAGTAAAAGCATTCTTTTTTATATAATAAAAAATCCATATATGTCATAATCCGATTGGATGATAGATTTGAGGTCTTATTTCCAGCTTCGCTATTCCCAATGAATTATATGTTGCCATATCCAAAGTTTTATCATGTATGGTGCTTTTCTTAATTTGTACTATTCATATTGAAATGTTTAGATATCCAAAGTTTGTACTAATAGATTTGAGGTTTTATTACACATGGATAGTAATTTTTCATATGCAAAGTTTTATCATGTACGGTGCTTTGCTTAATTTGTATTGTTCGTATTGAAATGTTTAGAGATCCGAAGTTTGTACTAATAGATTTGAGGTCTTATTGCACATGGATAGTAATTTTTCATATTACTTTGTCGTCTCAGTCAAATTTGTTTTTAGCATAATCCCCAGTGTTCAAACTATTGTTGTTGTTATTATTATTATTATTATTATGTGTGATTTTTCTTTATTGTTGCATACTTCGAGAGTCTTTGTCATTGTTGTGTACGTAAACAAGTCTGCCACACTGCATTATTTCTTAAATGTTTGCACATGGAAACGCCCTTCGACGGTTCTGATAGTCTTAAGTGTTTACCTAATAGGTCTTGCAGCCTTAAATGTTTATTGTACAGATGTGTTACAATACAGTCTCATATATTTTTTTGATAGTGTTATTTGCAATGAAATTGTGCAATATTGTTCTTCACCGGCATAACTGGTTTAGTGGTTGATGCTTGTTCGTTGGTTCGTTCCATTCTGCTTGTTGTTGTTTGATTCAACTCTACAAAGTTGAGGTCCTGCAGTTGCAGTTGGACCTCTTCGTGGTTGTTCACTGGTTTGTTGTTCTTCAAATTTGCAAGTTGTTGGACATGTTTTTGCGGTTTGCAAGTTTTGGGGCTGCCCTCTTGTCATCCCTCATTGACAGGTAAGTTTTCTTGCCATCATTTCGTTGCTATTCCTTTTTTCCTACTTGGTGTTTTTCACCTTGCAAGCAAGATTTTTCAATGGTAGGAATCCCTGGCTCGAAATTCTGTTGCGGAACATCTTTCTGTGTGGTTTTTTTTTATGTTCCTAGAAACCATGCATTTTCATATGCCAACTTCCATGTCCTGGATATTTTTCCATAGTTATTTCAAAAATTGCAATGCAAAGGGGTTTGGAAAAAGAATTCAGAGTTATCACAAGGGGGAACCATCTGTCGGGGTGTAGTGATGAGGAATGCTTTTATTCTCTGGGTCAAAAACTTTGTGCACTTGTTGCCTTTGTCATGTCCTTTTTATTTTGTAGAACATATTCTGCCTCTGAGAAGCTTCTAGGATGCACACTATGAATAGGTTGAAATCGGTCTTTGTGCTCAGCAAATTTATAGTATTATTTATTTGTGTTGTTTCTTCTGTTCGGTTCACTGTTCAGTGTAGGTTTTTTTTCTTGTCATCTGATGTGGCGAATAGGGGGGATTGAATCTGACAAGAAGAAGGTTGAAGGATACATACCGGGATTGGTACGCAGTTTCACGCTTGTATTTTTCTATTTGTCTTTTTTTTCATTTTATTTTTTTCCCCTTTTTTTTGTTTTCATATAAACTGAAAATAGCTAAGAAACAACTTCAAAATCACATTTTAAGAGATGAAAGAAGTAATAGATGTTGAGTCGTATGAAATAGATACAGACTCCATTATGCATGACAACATCGATGAAGTGTTTCATAGAAATGGGCTTTTTAGATTGGATGCATTCTCGTATATTGTAGGAGATTCCCTTTTCGATGCATTTCAAGTTCCACTGCATTTCCGTTGTTCCTCGACTGACCTGCACAATGGATTCGTAGATTATTTATTGGGTTGTTTAAAAAATGGTGACACTGAGGCATTGGAGTCATATGAATACAAATTGGTATCTGATTTTCTTCGGCAGTTGCATGGAATACATGATGTCACTACATATTTTTCAAAGATGTGGATGTCTGCATCTCCAATTTTGCCTGCACATGAGAGGGGACTTTGGGGAGATACATTTTGTATATGGTGGTTGTCTAAGTGGCTCAATATTTTAATTGGAATATGGTCATTGACAAGAAAAACAAGATATCTACTATTCAACAAAACTGTATCTAGAAATCCATATTGCATCTTGTTCCATGATGACAATCCTGTCAGTGGTCATTATGAACCACTACTGTATAGAAAATTGTCCATATGCAATCTTGGAGGACCTCATATTTACTTGTCCCTCATTTGAAAATACCTTGAATCGCAGTGGAAACGGATTATGCATCGCATAGACTACCATGGTTTGTAGATAGCAACAATTGTTGTATCTAGCTATGGAGATACTCTGTTCAATGCAATTTTTTGTTTGGTAGCAACAGAGTTCAATGTGAAGTCATTGCGGCTTTACATTGTGCAGTCCTTTTGCAATGCAATTATAGGAAGCAGCCAACAGGATTTTAGCTGCTTGCATCAAGACCTTTCACCATATCTCCTAGAAAATATGTCAGCAATTGGAAGTTGGCAAGAATACCTTGTAAACATGGCACTGCCAAATGAAAAGGAAATGTGGAGGGTGAAAGAT
Organism: Picea mariana; assembly: GCA_032191745.1. Taxonomy (NCBI): domain Eukaryota; kingdom Viridiplantae; phylum Streptophyta; class Pinopsida; order Pinales; family Pinaceae; genus Picea; species Picea mariana. Next base: position 87,033 of record JASDQU010010499.1, on the reverse strand, counting down.
TATGTTTGTAATGCCTATCTATCATATTCAGAGTAAATATACAGGTCTAGTCGGCCCTGTTAGATGGCACTGTCCATTCCTGGTCTATTGATTCAAATTACGATCGAACAATTGACATCCTCTCGTTGAAAACAGATACGACACATATCCATTATCAACCTTTGTTGGGACATATCACTGGTTCAGGGTCCATTATCCATGCCACCCAAACCACATCGAATCTGCATACGTGTGGCATGCTTTTTAATGAGAATGAAACTCCTCCCACTTGCCATAGGGCCATACAGGGCTTAAACAAAAAATGTAGACTAAGTTATCACAACTTGAAAAAGGTCATGCGTGAAATTCGTCCCAGTTGTGATGAGGCCATACGGGGCTTAAACAAAAAACGTACACTAACTTATCACAACTTGAAAAAGGTCATGCATGAAATTCGTCCCAATTTTGATGAGGCCATACAGGGCTTAAACAAAAAATGTAGGCTAAGTTATCACAACTGGAAAAAGGTCATACATGAGAGAAAAAAAAAACATTGGTAGTATAGGAAATATTGTCGGTTTAGGGTCCAATGTCAATGCCAGCCAAACCACATCCAAAGTGCATAAGCGTCGCATGCTATTTAATCACAGTGAAATTCATCTCAGTTGCCATGAGGTCATTCTGGCCTTAAACAAGAAACGTAGACTAAGTTATCACAACTTGAAAAAGGTCATGCGCGAGAGAAAAAAATACATTGCTACGCTTCCTTATAGAGAGAAACTAACATATCACAATCTAAAAAAAATTGTTCATGCACAACGCAACAAAAACAGGTACGATTACATATCCCACAATGGTCATGCAACTGTCCGAGAGGAAAAAATCACATTTCATGGGATAGAAGCAACACCGTGCACTACTACCAATGAAAACCAGCAAACACTTTCTACCCATGCTTCCCTACGGAAGAAAGACGCAAGACAAACCTACATGAAACAAATCAAAGACGCTTTTTCCATTGCATGTGCAATTTGTGGTCAATTGAATTTCGCAATAAACAATAAGTCTTTCATGCCTGATTTGGAAGCAGAATACCTCCACTTGACAGTACATGATAAAACATTTTCCAGTGGCAAAATTTGTCTTCCATGCAATTGTCGCTTGAACATAAAAAAACTGCCACAATTTGCAACCCCTGACCAAATAAGAGGTAATACACCACTACCAGATGTAAGTGCAATTACGGAACTTGAAGAGAGACTTGTGTCTCTATGAATTGCATTTGCACAAATAATACCCAGGGGCTATAAACGACCCCAGATGGGCTTAACATGATCAATTATTAATGTGCATGTTCAACTAGATGTTGTGCAAAACGCCTTGCCACAATTCTTTAGCGATAAAATGACAATTGTTGTGGCTCTCAAAAGATGCTTGCAATACAAAAATGCATATCAAATAGGAAAAGTGTGTGTGCATGTTGTTATGAAAGCATTAAAAGAATTATGTTCCAAGGCCATGTACAAAGCAGAGAACATTTGTATAAATGAGAACTGGAACAGTGTTCTTGGAGAAGAGGATGAAAACTCCGCACATACTCTCGAGACTACTAGTGAATTTGATACAAGTGATGAATCAAAGATTGAAACACCTATTGAGACATTGGTGCATGGATTCACTGATTCATAGTGCATTCATGACTTGAAAGACAAGATTGTCGAAATTTCACCTGTTGAGGGGCAACGTCCCCTTGGAATATTCAAGGACAAATTCGTTAAGGAAATGAACTTCCCAACACTCTTCTATGGAGATCCACGTCCCACTCACATTATAGAAGGACTCTGTTACCATAAAATAGTTCGATGGGAGCTGCTACATTCAAGCGGTGACTTCTCCAGTCACATAACAAATTTATTTTTCAAAACAATGCGCATAATAATAGAGCAAGTGTTGTCTTGCATGTGGGTCTGAATAAGAAAAGGCCAATTACAAGGAAGAAATTTGTTGGCCAAGGATGTCAAGTACAAAGTAAACCTAGAAAAAATCCCGAAATCTGATATCGGATACATATATTTCAAAAACATTCGCATCTCTCCTGACTATTTGCAACAAAACAAGAAAATTGTTTTTGCAATGATCCGACAATTGGGCCCGGTAACATTTTCCATCACATTTAGAAGTGCAGAGGATTTTTGGGATCCATTGGTGGTTGCAGTATCTGATTTGCATAGGAACGGGAAACGTAAAAAACAAACCGATACACTGGAAAATAATGGCATTGACTACCACATAAGAAAAGACCCAGTGACATGTACTCGCTACTATAGACATAGAATAAATGCTCTGAGACAATTGATATGCCATGATGAAACATTTTTCGGAAAAATATCGGACTACTTTTTTGTGACTGAATTCCAGAATAGGGGGAATGAACATGACTATGCACTATTGTGGATAGAGGGTGCACCAGTCTATGGAGCTGACAACAATTCACAGATCGAGCAGTTTGTGGACAAATACATAACATGCAACATAGATCATTTGGTTCCAGAACTTGCCAAAGTTCATAGACATTATCATACAAAAAGTTGTAGAAAACAAAAAAACTCTCATTGCAGATACAACTTCCCTGTGCCGCTAATGAGAACAACAAGAATCATAGAGACACTTAGTTTAGAGGACAATGTTGTCATTGAGAAATCTAAATCCTTGTTTGAATTTCTAGAACAAGGAGAGTTTGACGAGTTGATGAGCTTCGATGACTTCTTGACAGATCTAAATCTATCAGAAGATGAGTACATCCAATCCATACAATGTACGCTTAAACAACCAACGGTTTTCCTTAAACAAAAACTTTCCCATATCTGGAACAACAGCTTCTCCAAGGACATGCCAGTTATGTGGAATGCAAATATAGATGCGCATTACATCCTCAATGCATATGCTACAGCATCGTACTGTACCTCGTATATGACAAAGGTTGACAAATCTATGACAAGTGCATTCAAAAGAATACACAAAGAACATGAAAGAAGTCATATTGATGCCATACAAATTATATGTATGCTTGGCAATACATTTCTTAATCTTCAACAAATGTCTGCTCAACAAGCAGTCCACATTGCACTTTCCCTACCCCTCAATTGTAGTTCAAGAAAATGTGTCTTCATAAACACATCTCCACTTGAGAAACACACATTTGTGCTTAAACCATCGTGCTTGCTAGAACAAGAGCCTAACAATTCAGAAGATGTGCTATGTTTCTCTATTATTGATTATTACCTCCAACATCCATCTCCTATTAAGCATATCTGCTTAGCAGAATTCATATTGCATTACAAAAAAAATGGTGCACCCATATCAAAAAGAAAAAAAACCCTATGTCATACAGTTTGTCAAATATAATAAACATTCTGACTATGAAAACTATTGTAGAGAAAAACTATTGTTATACGTTTTGTTCGATGAAAAATAAGAGACATTAAAACATAACTTTCCTACATGGGAAGTTGTGTATGTTGCCTCTAAGACTATAGTGCAAATCAATGAAGCTAGATTTACTTACAATGTTAATCCAACATGGGGTGATCTAGAAATTGCAGTTAATGAACTAGAAAACCCTGACAATCTTGATGAGACATTCACAAATGAAAAAACAACTAGAACTCCCTGCGAGTCTTATGACTTGTAGGTAGATTTACCTCATCCTTGAGCAGGCGGCATTGAAAAACGTATCAATCTTGGTTTTCAAGTCACAAAACATCCTTTCCTTATTGAAAATAATGAATACCATAGAATCATATGTCTGTTGAATCGAGAACAACAAACAATTCTAAAGGACATTGCGCTTAAAAAATGCTTGAGCATGCACACTCCTGTGCACTTGTTCCTTACAGGCAGAGCAGGAACAGGCAAGACATTTACAATGAAAGCATTGTTCCAAATTCTTATACGAATCTATGATTCAAACAATTCCTCTGATCCTATGAAACCAAAGGGACTAATAGTTTCATACACAAGAAACGCTACATATAATGCAGGTGGAACAACAGTCCCCTCTGCATTTTTAATGCCTTTTAACAAGTCATAGTTTCTTCCACTTAGCAAGGAAATGTTAGATACTTTGTCTAAGCTTTATGACGAAATCCAACTTGTCTTTATAGATGAGGCATCTTTGATTGGAAGTCGCTTCTTGTATTCTATTGACAACCGACTAAGAAGCATAAAACATGTGCACACGAAATACTTTGGAAACATTGACATGATATTCTGTGGGGATCTTTACCAGGCAGAGTCGATCCAAGATTCTTTGATATTTGAAAAACCTACGGTTAACATGCAAGTAGTGACGCATGACTTCTGGAGAGACAATATTAAATTCTTTGAATTGCATACTACAATGCGCCAGACAGATGAAACATTTATTGCAATTCTAAATAGAATGTAGAAAAAGAGCCAAACACATGATGACTTAACATATATCAATTCGAGGTGCTTGCGACCTGCACCAACAGAGATAACCTTCCCTTACATGTTCTACACAAATAAGGATGTTGCAATGCATAACAGGTGCATGTTATCGCTCATGCCTGGCGATGATATCATCATCAATTCAATTGACCTAGAAGAAGACAACCATGGAAATGTGCCACGTCATGAACATACAACCACTTTACCTTTGCAGCTTGTCCTGAAATTAGAAATGTTGGTTGAAATATATGCATGCAACTATGATTCATAGGATAGTTTGGTCAATGGTGCAGATGGAATACTCAAAGGCTATACCAAGATAGAAAAACTTGATGTCCTTTGGATTAAGTTCCATGAACCGCATATTGGCAAGCGACAAGCAAGTAAGTTGGCTTATCTATATAATTCAAACACTGCAAGCGATTGGAAACCTATCTTGTGAATATCAAAGCCAGTATTGACATCAGCAAAGATAGGTCGAATGAATATTTGAAAACAGTTTCCAATTAAACTTGCATGTGCACGTATAGTCTACAGATCACAAGGACTAGCACTTGATAGTGTTGCATTTCAGCCTGCTGGAATTCGAATACATGGACTTGTATACACAACATTGTCTCGTGTTAGAAGCATAGACTCCTTGTATTTACTAAGTCCTCTTACAAAAGATAATTTCAAAGTCAAACGGAAAGTTGATATTGAAATGCAATGCCTCAGGACTACCGCAAAATGGCATCTACAGTATGATTACCAATTCATACAAAAAAACTCATATCTATCAATTCTCTCGCTTAACACACGCAACTTACATGCACACATAGATGATATACTCAATGACTATGATACAATGCAATTCGATATTATGTGCTTGCAGGAAACATACATGGCATTATGCATGCAAAACAAACAATTTCCAAATCACAATTGCATATCATGTTACATTACACATGGGGTGATGATATTGGTGAAAAAACATGTACCAATTTTGGAGCATATACATTTCGAATAAAAGAATGTTGAGATGGTGCTTGCAAAAATATTTTTCCATGGAACAGAAATTGCAATATTGAATCTGTATACTGCTTCCCATGCACTATTCTCCAACATACTAAATGTTCTTTCCAATGCATTAGACCATTTGCATCTGAATTAAACCATTGTGCTTGTAGGATACTTCAATATTGGCATGCTACAAAATAATGCTAGAACAAAATAATTGGAAAACTACATGTGCAAATACAGTCTTCGCTTTCTTTTGAACAACACAAGCCATGTACAAAACGCGCTTATTGACCATGTATGGTCAAATGTGCCCATTCCTCAATACAACATCTTTATCTTAGATACATACTGGTCTGATCACGATACAATTGGTATTGCACTTGAATTATGAGGTATACAACAAACATATTGCAAATTCATATTTCTATGTTTCAAAGCATATATGTCTAGCTTGTTGCAAAAAAACAAATTATCCAACTTCTTAGTTTTCCCTGGTTTGTACACATACTGCTTTGGTCACCATACAGTTGGTGTTGCACTTGAATTATGAAATATACATCAACCATATTGCAGAATCATATTTCTATGCTTCAAATCATATCTGTCTATCTTGTTGCAGAAAATCGAGATATCCAACTTCTTAGTTTTCCCTGGTTTGTAATTGATTTTGATCACAATTTTTTTTTACAAAAAAAATAAATATATATATATATAGACACACAAACTTGAATGAACTTAAAAAAAAAAAAAAAGGTACATTCTTCTAACACTATATGTTACTCTATTCCTCTTATTCTATTTTATTTAGTCTATGTACACAGTACTTGCTATTTTTTTTACATGTCAACTTATGTTCATGTATGTTTTGTTTTGTGCTTTTGTTCATAGAAACAAACAAGAAAACTAGACACCGCAAAGAATTCCTAACCATAAATGTAGAAGAATCCATGCAAATTTGCTTATTTCTACCCGTGTTCCATATCCAATAGTTTTTTGTTTACTTTGTCTGTATTTTTTGAACTGGTTTGCAGCTCTGTTTTTTTTTTCTCCTTGGATACTCCATATCTTCCTATACATTAACTTGTCTTTGTGTCAATTATATTTTATGTGTTGCTATCTTGAAATAAATAAATTTGTACTCGATCTTTTCTTTTCATGTGTTCCTACATAATAGTTTTCTTTCATGTCGATTGTATTATTTGTACAGCGAGGCATACAGTTCTTACCTCCCTTTCTTTTTCCTCTTCTATACTTATCCATTCTCCCTTTTTTTCTTCTCCTCTATTATCTATTTCTGATTCTATACTTAGTCCCATGTCTATGCTCACGGGTTCCCGGGATGGCGGAGTGACAAATTCAATGTCCATCTACATCTTTACATCACGAGTTCGACCGACGGTCGTTCATTTTCATAGTTCGCAAATTTTATGGCCGCGGGTTCCTGCGTAAGCGCCATCGAACTCTCATGCCCCGTGTGTGTGGTATACATCTTGCACCCAAAACTTTGGTGATCTACAATTTGATCTGGGACTCGAAGCCTCACTCTTTATCGAACTCACAAATTGTATAGCCATATATATCTTGACATCACGAGTCCGAACGAGCGCTTTCGTTTCCTTAGCCAATTTTATGGTCGCAGGTTCCCGGGTACACGTTATCAAACTCTCATTCCCCGTGTTTCGAGTATACATCTTCCATACAAAACTTGGGTGATCTACAATTCCACCACAGACTCTCGGGTTCAAAAAAGTACCAAAGCATCTTTAATTCTCCTCCATGCCCGCCACGTTCGCCTGTTCCCAATACACATTAATTATGATTTTACTGGTGACAGCGCACCACAGATGTTCGAAAATATTGGCATTAATAAGCAGAAAGCTCGAGGGAATCTCCCATTAAAATGCATTTATGGGAGCATATTATGGAATCTGATTAGTTTCCTCTGTCAATCTTGAATTCACAAAAAAATGATTGTTGTTTTGGTTTTTTTAAGGCATTATCATAGCTAGAATTCAATATTGTGTTGGTCTGCTATCATCTACAAAGGTGTTCACATGATGTCTCTCTTTAGTATTGTGCATATCATTTTTTAACCTTACAGGTTTGCATATTTGAGACTCTGCTTGCATATGAAAATGTTGCTCCACCATTCCAATTTGAACATAGTTTGCATTTGGGCCACAGAGAACAGTAATAAAATAAAATAATATGGAAATTGTTTGCGTAAATATAAACAAATTATCTTCTGAATTGAACCTACTTTTGTCAAGATCCGACTATATTACACAACTTTCACTGTTTTCCCCACTTTTTAATAGTTTCTCGATTTCCCTGCCATCTTCGTACACTTTCTCAATGCAAATTGATGATGCTTTTATTAGCTTTGAAAAGATTGGCATTAAAAGGCGAAAAGGTCGAGGACATCTTCCATTAAAACACATTGAACCAAGACTTACTAGAGATTATATTATGATGTTGTAGTGTCCATTTTAAATACAATTAGGAGCAAAGGAAGGTTTTCATCACCTTATGGTTGCGGCTCGACAACATGTATGTGGAGATACCCTGAATATTTTCAGGCACGAGGACCAGCGTTTTCAGTGGTCCATAGATTATGACTACTACTCGTCCACTTCTACCCAGATGAAAGTTATCTTGACATCTGAAATTGAAACGACAGATTGTATTCCCAATTTTTTTTACTTTAAGGACTTGGTCACGTGCTACACCAAGAACTATATTCTAAACAAGTGGATTGTCTAGATGGGCGACCATTTCCCAATCTCCCTATCGCCTAAAGTATTTCAAAAGATGTTAACACTTCCCGACCCAACGCCTACTTTCAAGGGTGAGAATTGAAAATAGTTCTTAAAGAAGCATGGTAATGAATTAGAACTCTTGCCGAATTTATTACAGGACCTAGCGCCCGCTCCCTAGGACATGGCCATATTACAGGTTAGTGCATGTTAAAACCTTTTTCGGCAAATTGCATGGATTTTCACGAGGACAACGAGACAAGAAAGTGCAACCGGAATCTCTTGGATGATTTTGTATATTTTATTTTTTACGATCAAGGAAAAAACCATCTTCCATTGTTGCACGTTGATTTCCTTTCAAATCTCTTCTCAGCTATTGCAATACAGGAGGCAGAAGAAATTCTTTATGCCATCTTATTTAATTTTCGTCGTGCCGAATTGCTATCCATTTCCTGTACTATCTATGTGTAAGAATTTGAAATCTGAATTTGACCCAGTAACATTCTCGTGCCAGAAATTATGGAGACACGACGCTTGCCAACAAATTTATAAGGTCTTTAATTATTTTGTTTCAGTTTTTAAAGCATTGATATTTGGAAAGTATTTTCCTTGGTTTTCTGGCCAGTCGACAATCTTCCTGGATAGGAAGGGCACACTATAAGAAATGGAGAACTATAATGTTATAAGGATTTTCGGGTCTAAACAAAATCCCTGCTTCCTTCCATGTCACATTTCTGGTACAATGTTTTTTGCTGGAATAACAAGGGAGTACATCTACTGGTTGCATTTTTTCCATGAAAAAAGGAAAGGACAATTCATCTCTTTGACTTGGAAAGTCTGGGATTTCATGGTCAGGAACCACTTCCATAGCTCTTTCATTTACACTATCCTGAATGAACTTCATACCATTACCAATGATTCGCACAAGCAGAACCGAAAAGACCCGGGTGAAAAAAGTGTTGAATCCTCGACCGCCACAACCAAGACCACAACATCTCGTAGCAGTACTCCAACGGCTTTCCCAAGTAACCAAGTCACACACATTTCTTCAGGCAGAGGAGGAGATAAGAACCCTCCCTCCGGCAAAATTGAAAGTTGTCACAAGCTTCTCACGGGCAAAAAACACAAAACAATAGTCCAAGAACAAGAGCGACCGAGGGGAGAAATTTATATCTACGATCTCTCCCTCGAAGATATGGAACTAGAAATTGACATCGACAAAATTTTCCCTGACGACGATCACCTAGAGAGCACTACTCCTCACAATCCTGGGATGGAAATAATTGCCATAGATACATTGGAGGAAGAAGAGTCTTTTGCATTTAAGAGCGTTGTTTTTTACAGCGAATCAAAAAAATTGATTATTGAAAACAGAGATGTAAAGAATAAGAAAGGGACATCTTGTTCAGAGATCAACCTACGTAGCATGTGCCTTCCCAGATATCCAAGATGAACCGAGCAACTAGAGATGATCTAGACAACTCTATTAGTGGCCTTGAAACGGAAAACCTCATGTTAAATATGTGAATCAAAGAATTGGAGGCAACTCTAATGCCTCTTCCATTATTTGCTACTCCTTTGGCAATGGTCGGGTCCACCGCACTTGTGCCAAAGTTAAAAGGATCAACAAGCCTTCTCACATCGGCCCGAGCCTATGTGGAAAAGAATATAAACAAAAGAATGGAATTAATAACATAAGCTTGGGAGATGTCAAAGAATATGGTCTCTTTTGGAACAAGAGTGCATTCTTTTCATGAGTATCTGCAAGCAGATCTCAAGAATGAGCAAGGTTTTTATCTCGATGCAGTTTTACCATTTGGTGTTAAAGTTACCAGTATGACGGAATTCAGAAGAAGACAGGAGGATCTCCCTTCCCTAGATCGAATAGACAATCTAAACGCATGCTAGAAAAAAAAGGTAAAGAACCTGATTGGTATCGTTCATGAATGTAGCCAGACCATATCTAAAAGAGACAAACTATTCAAGAAGATAACTGAGATAGATCTAGCTTCCAGCACCAATGAAGTCCAAGACCCAAAATTGATATTAAACTCGTTGTTTTTAACCATGCAAGCATTTGATGATCAAGTTCATATCTATAAAAGACTGTCATTTGAAAATTTCTATGGCATTCTTAAATATGGTGAAGATGACGTGAAAACTTGGCTAGTTAGTTATGCAATTAGAAACAAAAATATTCAAGAATCATTGCACAACTTGTCTAATGATCTAAGGGACTTGGAAAGTGAATTCTTCAATATAAAAATCCGACATGAAATGAACGTGGCGCCCATGGCGAGCTACATCAAAGAATGGTTGAAAAAGGTTGTCGACCAAGTTACCAAAGAAGTTCAACATCGGGGAAAGCCATAAAAGGACATCAGTGAACAAATGACAAGGCATGGGACACCATCATAGTAAGTTGATATTGATTACATTCTTCTGTCTTCATCCACTTATTCTAACAAAGATTTAACCCAGATCTGACAATTTTCTCTTTCTCCTTGCTAGGTTTTGTTGTTTTCCATCACCGACTTTCTTCTTTCTACAAACTTCATTCTTGTACATCTTTGCTTTGTATTCCGCGACAGTCCCAATCGGAGTCATTCTGGAAAATGCATTTTTATTTCACAAAATATGTACTAAAATATAGTTTTTTTTACAGATTCGAAGATAGCTTTTTTTGGGGAAATATTCTCAAATGTATTTGGTGACCCAGTTTATCTGAATATAAATTTTGGGGGTTGTTCTATATTGATATTCAATGCTTGGTGTTGTTATTTGAAATTTGTATTTCTTTGAAAAAATAACTCATTTCGTTGTACATGTTCTTGTTCTATATTGTGCATATATTGCAGCTTCCTATATTTCCAAATATTCTTTGATATCCAAAATGTAAAGTCATATATTTTTTCCTCTGTTCCTTGTAGGTTTGAACAAAAAAATTTGAACCCAAAACACCATTCAAATTCAAACATGGTTTACATTTGGACCACAAATAATCTAGTAAGATACATTAATATGGATACATTTTAAATAAACATAAACAAAATCCCTTTAAACTTGAACCTGACTTTCTCGAGCTCATGGATTGTCCGCGGGTTGATCAGTTAGCGGACTGTCAAATCCTCATATACATTTTGCACCCAACAATTATGTGATAAAAGATAAAGTATAGAAGACAGAAAAGAAGGGTTAATATATTGACATCTGTGATAGATATCCCATTTTATCGCAAGATATTTTCTGCATGTTTCTGGGGAAGTTATATACTTATTGCATATACTTGGAAAGAAGTGTGAAGGTGGTGGGCACAAAAATACCCGTGGAAAGCAGTCGGACGGGCTTCAAAATAGGGTGGCAAGGGTTCCCGAGCAGACATAAGGCCTTGACTGTCAAATTGTATATATCAGAACATTTCAGTGCAAAATGTGTAACACAAAGAGGGTGTTCTTGCCGTCGTCAATTCAAATTCATTATGCTTTCACTAGTGACAACTCAATGCATAGCTTTGCTTATTGGCATTAACAAGAAAATAACATATTCAACAGTGATTTACGGGAGCCCGTGGATTGGTCCTATATTGTCACATCATGAGCCCGACCGACTGCAGTTCCTTTCAACACTTAGCCAAGTATCTCTCCGCGGCGTCGCCACTTTGCGCTGTCGAATTTTTATCCCCCTGTTCTATGATATATGTATTCAACAATGATTTAGGGGAGTCGAACCGACCCCTGGGTTGGCGCTATTATAAATCTTGCACCCAAAACTTTCGTCATCTACAAGTGCATGATATACATACTGCACCCAAAACTTCCATACTCTACAATTCGTCGTGACTTAGCGCTATTGATTTCTTATGCCCCCTGTTCTGTAATATACATGTTGCACACAACACTTCTGTGATATAATTTTTTCACCAAACGCTTGTGTCATTTATAATTCAACCCCGGTTATAGAGCCCGCCTACCAAGGAATCCACGATCTGAAAAGTGGCTAGGCATCGAATGGCTAGCGGTCGATCAGAGTCACGATATAAAAGCACAAAACACCATTCAAATTTGAACATGGTTTACATTTGGACTACAAATAATCTAGTAAGATACATTAATATGGATACATTTTAAATAAACATAAACAAAATCCCTTTAAACTTGAACCTAACTTTCTCAGACTCCTGGATTGTCCACGGGTTGATCGGTTAGCGGACTTTCAAATCCTCATTTCCATCTATATCTTCACATCATGAACCCGATCGACGACCGTCCCTTTCAACACTTGGCCAAATATCTCACCGCGGCGTCCCAACTTAGCGCTATCGCATTCTTATCCCACATGTTCCGTTATATACATCTTGCACCCAACACTTCTGTCATATACATTTTCCACCGAACAATTTCACGATACAAGATAAACTATAGAATACAGAAAAGAAGGGTTAATATATTCACATATGTGATAGATATCCCATTTGCTCACAAGATCTTTTATGCATGTTTATGGAGAAATTATATACTTATTGCATATACTTGGAAAGAAGTGCGAATGTGGCGGACACATAAATACCCATGGAAAGTGGTTGGACAGGCTTCAAAATAGGGTGGCAAGGGTTTCTAATGAGACGTACGGCCCCGACTGTCAAATTGTATATATCGGAACATTTCAGTGCAAAATGTGTAACACGAAGAGGGTGTTCCTTCCATCCTAAATTCAAATTCATTTTGCTTTCACTAGTGGCAACTCAGTGCACAACTTTGCTTATTGGCATTAACAAGAAAATAACGTATTCAACAGTGATTTACGGGAGCCTGACCGACCCCAGGGTTGGGGATTGGTCCTATATCGTCACATCATGAGCCCGACCAACCGCAGTTCCTTTCAACACTTAGCCAATTATCTCTTCGCAGCGTCACAACTTACCGCTACCAAATTTTTATGCCCCCTGTTCCATGATATACGTATTCAACAGCAATTTACGAGAGTCTGACCGACCCCTGGGTTGGCGCTATTATAAATCTTGCACCCAAAAATTTCATCATCTACAAGTGCGTGATATACATCCTGCACCCAAAAACTTTTGTACTCCACAATTCGTCGTGACTTAGCACTATCGATTTCTTATGCCCCCCTATTCTGTGATATACATGTTGCACACAACACTTATGTGCTATAAATTTTTCACCAAACACTTGCGTCATTTACAATTCGACCCCGGTTATAGAGCTCGCCTACCTAGGAATCCACAATCTGAAAAGTGGCTAGGCATCGAATGGTTAGTGTTCAGTCGAAGTCATGACATAAAAGCACAAGCGCAAATGTGAACGGGTGCGTCTGCCAACACGCATTGCGACATTTTTGGAAAAATGGCTAAGTAACGAGAAAGAGAGAGGAGAGTGGAAAAAAAATGGGAATTTGGTTGAGTATAGAAGAGGGAAAAGAAGGTCCAATATATTCAAATCTGCATTAGATAATCTATTTCCTAGCAAGATCTTTTATGTAAGTTTCAACTGCAAAAAGCGGTCGAACGGGCTTCAAAATAGGGTGACAAGGATTCCCGAGGATACGTAAGGCCCCACCTGTCAAATTGTATATATCGGAACATTTTAGTGCAAAATGTGTAACACGAATAGGGTATTCATGCCATCTTCAATTCAAATTCATTTTGCTTTTACTGGTGACAACTCAGTGCACAAGTTCGCTTATTAGCATTGACAAGCAAAAAACGTATTGAACAACGATTTATGGGATCCCAACTGACCCCCGGGTTGGCGCTATTATAGATCTTGCACCCAAAACTTTCGTGTTCTACAATTCGTGCACATATTGGAACATGGTTTGCATTTCAACCACAAATAATCTATTAAGATACATTAATATAAATACAATTTAAATAAATATATTTAAACTTGAACCTGACTTTTTTTGAACTCGTTGATTGGTCCTTTATCGTCACATCATGAGCCCGACTGACTGCAGTTCCTTTCAACACTTAGCCAATTATCTCTCCGTGGGGTCATGACTTAGCGCTATCGAATTTTTATGCCCCCTATTTCATGATATACGTATTCAACAACAATTTACGGGAGTCCTACCGACCCCTGGGTTGGCACTATTATAAATCTTGCACCCAAAACTTTCGTCATCTACAAGTGCGCAATATACATCTTGCACCCAAAAATTTCGTACTCTATAATTCGTCGTGACTTAACGATATCGATTTCTTATGCCCCCTGTTCTGTGATACACATGTTGCACACAACACTTCTGTGATATACATTTTGCACCAAACACTTGCATCATTTACAATTCAACCCCAATTANAGTGGCTAGGCATCAAATGGTTAGTGGTCAATCGGAGTCACGATATAAGAGCAAATGTGAATCGGTGCGTCTACCAACATGCGCATTGGGATGGGCTTCAAAATAGGGTGACAAGGGTTCCCGAGAAGACGTAAGGCCCCGCCAGTCAAGTTGTATATATATTCTGTTTCAAATTGTACACAAGTTCACTTATTGGCATTAAAAACCAAAAAATGTATTCAACAACGATTTACGGTAGCCCGACAGACCCCCGGGTTGGTGCTATTATAGATCTTGCACCCAAAAATTGTGTCATCTTCAGTTCCGCCATATACATCTTGTACCCAAAACTTTTGTGGTCTACAATTCGTCCACATATTGGAACATGGTTTACATTTGGACCACAAATTATCTATTAAGATACATTAATATAAATACAATTTAAATAAATATATTTAAACTTGAACATGACTTTTTTCGAACTCGTCGAATGGTCCCATATCATCACATCATGAGCCCGATCGACTGTAGTTCCTTTCAACACTTAGTCAATTATCTCTCCACGGGGTCCCAACTTAGCGCTATCGATTTCTTATGCCCTCTTGTTCTGTGATATACATGTTGCACACAACACTTCTGTGATATACATTTTACACCAAACACTTCCGTCATTTACAATTCGACCCCATTTTCCAAAATTTACTTTGTAAGCTTCTTGGCAGGGACTACGCCACCACGCAGCACTTGTTTATACTATTTCTACCTTTTAAGGAAACTTCTAGACGAAGATCTTTCTACAAGCGGAAGCTTCTATTAGGTCTTCTTACATTGACTTATTCTTCTTTATTTATTAGGCCTTACTAACTAATGTCAACCTTTATTAAATAGAAAACATATCCTACCAACTAATGACCCATGGAGAGGGGTTACAATTAGACCCTAAGAATTTGGCACTAATATGTATTTCTTCCCATCGCCTCTTTTATATCCTAAAAATACCAAAAACATTTTTTTACTAAAGATACCCTCACATCACCGTGTACCTCATTGCTTAGCTTTAGTGATCCTACTATGAATAGCCCCCTTGAGTCGGAGAAGAGTCGGTATAAAAAGAAGGGGATATATTACTTAGGTGATAGTGATGACTTCCCTAGTAGTTCCTTCTTGGGTTGTGCCTTGTGAATTAGGGATTTTATCATCAAGTACAACTTGGGAGGTAACAGGAAGGAAATTAAGATTCAATGTAGTCAAACTCCATCAGAGAGATTATCAACATGCACTATAAGAACACATTGTAATATGGATATTTATTATATCCATCATTTGTCTCTTAAGCAACCTCCACAAAACGAGATAGGAAGAATCAACATAAACACTTTGATCAGATTTTAATGTGGATATTTATTATATCTATCATATGTCTCTTAAGAAACATCCACAAAACGAGATAGGAAGAAGCTTAATGGGACAAATCAATGTAAAGGCTTTGAACATATTTTAATATGGATATTTATTATATACACCATATGTCTCTTAAGCAATCTCCACAAAATGAAATAGGAAGAAGCTTATAGGGAACAAGCAATGTAAACACTTTGGTACTTGAGAACGATTAAATTGCATAAGATAAGCRCGAATTGGGGGACAAAAGAAACAAGCAACCAAAGGGAGATAGTGTGRTCAAATTGTTGTTATCAAAATATCCTTATAAGAGAAAAAACTACAAATATATCCCACACAATTGTTTCACTTTTATCTAATATCAATAATAATAGAATATTGGGAGATTATGGCCTTCAATATAGAACTCATAAATCAATGCTAGACAATATAATATTAAAGAATACGGCCTTCAATATAACGCACATAAACCAACTCTACAATATGTAACAAGGGCAAAATTTATGACAATGATTATGCTAATAGAAACATTAAAACAATATCTAAGGAATGCTTATAAAACACAAAGCAAGGCAATGATGAATCATTAGAATGTGAAGTTAATGAGCTTGAATGATAATAGAGTCACTAAAACAAGGAATGCTTAGACATTAACACAAGATAAGGTAATGAGGAAGCATTGGATCATAAATTCATGAACTTCAAGAGGTTTGAATATGCATGGGAAAGGAAATTGGACATTCAAATCAAAGAAGCTTCCATTGATGAAACATGTAAATTGTTCTATTTTACAAAGTAGTTCATCCTCCTTCAATACTAGTTGATACATGTAAATGATCAAAATACACATACAAATGGGGGGAAATGAAGTTCACACAAGTCCAAAACAAATTCTTCTTTGGAAATAAATTTTGGAGTGAAAATGCATCAAAAAGGAAAATAGCCATTCAAATCAAAGGGGCACCCATTGATGCAACACATAAATTTTTCTTTTTACAAAGTAGTTCA
>JASDQU010010498.1:125209-172089 GCA_032191745.1 Picea mariana | reverse complement strand
CTCTGTTTTTGTAAATGCGCGCGCTGCTGAGTGCTCTGTTTTTTTCGGTAATGAATGAATGCTGCTTTGCTCTGTTTTCTGTAGCAGCTGCTGTACTCTGTTTTTCTTGAATGAATGGATATGCTTAGTACTCTGTTTTATCAGGAGCGCTGTGGATGGTCTGTTTTCTTAAATGCATGAATTCTGTTCTGTTTTAATTGCTGGCATATAAACTGTTTGCTATTCTGTTTTATCTGTGGGCGTTTTGTGATTAGAAGCGTAAGCTCCAGCAGCCTTTCGGATGGTACTGGAGGGTGTGAAAAAAATAGTTCCTCATCGAGAGCAGATCCCACAAACAATATGAAACCAAAGGTAAAACCTGTTTTTAAATGTTTAAAATTTCATTTTGTAGTTCTAAAATAAAATAGATTCTGACAAAAATTAAAAAATAAATAAACAATAATTTTTAAAGTGAAAACAATAGAATTATTAGATATTCTTGGAAGCTTGCCACAATCAAACCACTTAGCAACAGTGGATTTTAATAATATTTTATTAATAATATTTGTTTCTTCATGCAACGCACATGACACCTCAAAGCTTTTATTACAGCAAAAGAAATAAGTTCCCTACATGGAAAACACATGGACACTTTACTAGTGCGATGTAAATTCAGGTACACAAAAGTTGGGAGTCTTGCTGCAGGCAAGTCGAGGTCGTGTGGGCACTCTGAGCATTTTAGTCAATTCCCTATCGGATCATAGCAGCTCGACCAAACCTGCATCAGAATTATTACTCTCAGGTGACCAAACACACCCCAGAATTATCACTCTATGGCGCTTTGAGGATGTTATTAACTTTGGAAGAGTGGCATGAGGATGTTATTAGATTTGGAAGAGTGGTCGAATTTAATAAATTCATCAACATGGATGGGAGATTCCAAGGACTGCCATGTTTGGGGTTCTCTTCAAAAAAATCTCAGATATGTGGAAAAAGTTCGATTGATGCCATGTCGCCCCAGAAACAAATTGATTGCATGCCTTCTATGTTTATTCAGGATAAAAAAGAATGTTGAGCCCCAGAAACAAATTGATTGCATGCCTTCTATCTTTATTCAGGATAAGAAAGGATAAGAAAGAATGTTCAGTCAGAGCTAGACCAGTCAACCAGGTATTCATCCTCAGGTCATGCTTTCCCAATCTGGCAAGATCTCTAAACTGAAGAACTAACATCACGAACACCATCTTTCTTTGTTGTTACATGGAAGTGCATGATATACTGAAGAACTAACATCACGAACACCATCTTTCTTTGTTGTTACATGGAAGTGCATGATATAATTAGCAGGTAGCAAAATGATAAAGCCATTCTGAAAATGAAATTGGGATTTGAACCCACGCCCTTTATAGCATAGCAAAAGGTTCAAGCCTGTGTGTTAGACCAACTCAGCCATCTCAACGAATTATTGTCTTAAATCAGTTAAAGTGCAGAGGAAGGCAGTGAAAGAAATTGCTAAGTGGCAACAAGGTTGAAATTGAACACTTAAAATATGTGGAAAGTACTAAAGTTACACAACAAGCAATGAGTTTCTGAAAACAATATCAAGGCTGACAAAGAACATTGAATCACCATAGATTTGTTGTAGTCAATGATTTATCAAGCTTAAGCTTTACACACCTATTTTCAACATTACCATTGCAGCGAATTAATCAAAGTACTCATGCAACGAATTACACTTCACACATTTGTCGATGTTTATGCCTCACACGTCCTACTGTTCGTTTATGCCTCACGAAATTTTTATTTGATAGGCAGGGTTCTAATCAATATTTAAAAAGAAGGAAAGAAAAGACACTATAAATGTGTATCGCGTGAAATTTTCAATTAACAGGTAACGTTCTCACCAAAATCCAGTCCTCACTACAACGCCCAACTTTATCTTCGCGTTACTTTATCTGCAAACACGGGAAGGGTGTGAATAAAACTTAAATCCAATGACAAAGCGTAGAGGCTAATAATTGTACTTCCTCACTTGTATACAAGCAGAACCATTAGCCTTGTGTATCCCAAGGAGCGAATAAGGCATATCAATATGCAGGTCTGTGGAAAAGCCATCCATGGTGGAAAAACGTGACACGTTTTCGCATCTTTATCATAGAAGACCTAGAACTCTGAACGCATATTCTGGTATTCTTATTGCAATTGGCGGACACGACTTTACATTGGAATGGATTATCTAGAAGCAAGACGGCGGAGACCATAGCAGAGATCAAAGAAACGATTCCAATGGTATCAAAAAGTATGAATTGAAGACGAGAGCTCCATCAATGTCGATTCGTTTTGTCCATGGTTTGCCCCTGCTTAGGACTCGAACCTTCGACCAGGAAAACCCTAACGGTGCCTTCGAAATTAGAAAGCCTCTCGACCGTAGAGGCATGGAGGTGAGCGTAATCGACCACGACCAAGGATTTATCATTTTCCCAGCCTTCCAACAATTCTGCCATTCAAATCAGGTACTCACATTTTTCTTTCCACTGGTAGCTTTCATTTAATTCTCTGGTTAATTCTGGTATTGTGTTCATTTAAAGTTAACTAATACAATGTTTATTGTATTTATTCTATAGTGTAGGCATGCAGGACAAGGAGAAGAATGTTTATTGTATTTATTCTATGGTGTAGGCATGCAGGACAAGGACAGGACAAGGAGAGGATCTATGACCAGTGTCTTGAGCATGGTGTTTGGCATCGACTAGTGTCATTGGCGGAACAAAGTTAGAGGTAGTTAGTGGTTATAGCTTAGAAAAAACAATAAACTTGGGAAAACATAAACATTTAATATCTAAAACTAATGCTGGACCTGGGTTAGCATTAATCCCTAGAGGCTAAAAATTTCTCAAAAATATGCCAACTAAAAAAGTTTAAACCTGGGTTAGCATTAATCCCTAGAGCCCAAAAATCTCTCAAAAATATGTCAACTAAAAATGTTTAACCTTTGTTTTTTATAAAAAATGTAACAGCAACTACAAATATTTATCAACTTGCACAAATTTTAGGTTAAAACATCGATTTGTGTTAATAGAACTAGAAAGAATCGTTTACTATAGTCCCTACAGCCCGAAGGGCAGGGACTAAGAATGTAAGCTAGATGAGGCATTGACAAAATGTGAAGTATTACAACACTTATATTACAATTTAAAATCTTCAAAATGGAATTAAGAATTTTATATACATGAAATACTATTAGAATTTGGATTTCCTAATTAATTTTTTGAGGCTTTTGATTTACTAATTAGTTTCTGAACTAGTTTTTTTTTTGTTTGTTAATTTGTGTGGGACCGTCAAAATCACTTGGGGATCGCACCCGGCCTGAGCCACACCAACCCTTAACATGGTTGGATTTTTTGTCCCCTCAGGTTTCGAACCGATGACTTTAACATCACGGAGTGGCTTAACAACACACTCCGTCACCAACTGTCCTACACCTCGGGGACAGTTTCTGAACTAGTTACAATGCAGAAATAATTCTAAATATTAATGAAATATAAATTAATAATAATAATAATAATCTATTTTTAAGGTCACGGTCAAGCTAGACATCAAATTGGTGTATGGGATCCCTTGTTTATGGGACAAGGAACCCCCCTTCGTCCAGCGATTTGACTGATAAAGTCTACAGAGGTATACATACCCTACCCCTTCTGGATTTGAACTTGTAACCTCTTACTAATATATTACTTTTACAAATTGTCCAATACTTCTAAGCGCATAAGAATCAAGTAAACATATTAAATCCATTTGCATGCAGGTTTCAACTTAAAATTTATTATTAATAAATCTGTACAATTCAAGAGCGTTATAAATTAAAAAGATAAAAACAACTAATTTCACCCTCGTAGAAGCCTAGCGATTTATTATTAATAAATCTGGACAATTCAAGAGCGTTATAAATTAAAAAGAAAAAAACAACTAATTTCAGCTTCGCGAAAAAATGCAGTTATAGTCTTTCTCCCTCATCCAGGGAAAAAAATACATTTATCCTCTTTATCCGTCATCCTTAACTGATAGAAATTTGATGATACAAGGCAGAGATTTTGGTTTGAGACGAAAGTGTAATTATTTCTTAGAAATGCAATTTAAGAGAAATAGGTGAAAACAGACAAAAAGCCAGGATTCCGGTGTCTGCATCCTCTAAGCCAGGATTCCGGTGTCTGCATTCTCTATAATTGTAATTATTACAATGTCAAGCCTGAATAGTAATCCCTAAAGTTATATTTGAAATTGGTAACGAATTCTGGGGAGAATAAGTTAAAAACAGAATGACGCACCCTATTCATGATGATGGGAGTGTTAAGCACGGAAGCAAATATAATAGAGCTAGATTGAATATGGATTAAACCAAGAATAATAAAATACACATTTGACACAATGATTTATGTGAAAACTTAAATCAGGTAAAAACTAATTAAGTGTAATGATTATTGGTCTTCTGTTATTCAAGAGAGAACTAAAATAGCCTTCATAGACATACAATCATCTTCTCTTCACACACTCATTGACATGCTTGTATATATATCATTTATCACTTAATTACATAGACTGATCATGAATCGATTACATAATTACATAAACAGTTCATAAGCTTACATACATGTACATCTATATGTGAATGCATAAAAAAATTTGTTAGCATGTTTCCAACAGACAAGATTCACAAAAATAAAAATTCATCATCAAATCCACCGAGACCATTCAAGGAATCTCCACTTCTCACTCGCTTTGGATTTAAGAACTGGTACCTATCCAACAAAACAAAGAAAATTGGTTAAGTTAAGTGGGGAGAGAAGTAGCCGCGGACGGCCAGCAGATGTGGAGATTGGGAAGTGATACCAAGATGCATTGAAGCGAATAAGCCAGTAGCAATATCTGATATGCTGGTAGCATAGCGGGAAGAATGAATTCAAATGGGATTAATTCCAAAGTTAATTCTGCCATGGTGCTTGCTTCATATATTGTGTCATCCCTATCCAATTGCAGGTAAAGTAACTTAATGTAAAACACCCAATGATGTTAGAACTCAATGAATAAAAAATGAATTCCATCTCTACCCCAGATTGTTCTGGTCACTTAGAGCCTACTTGTTCACCACCTTCATAGAATATAGCTGATTTATAAATCTTCTAAATAGATACAGGAGGAATTTCTCAATGTCATAGTTGCCCAACATACATACTAACTTATCAAAATAAAATTCCTCATAAAACATAAGCAAAATTGCTTATACCGGAGGAATTTCCCAATGTCATAGTTTCCCAACATACATACTAACTTGATGAAAATAAATTCTAAGTCTTCATAAAACTTAAGCAAAATTGCTTATAGTGCATAAGTAAGTGCCAATCACAAAAGGAAGATAAGGGATCAATTTTAAGAATAATTTCATCTTCATAGAAGCAAAGGGAACAAATGCATTTAAACTCTTTCTTCCGCATCACCAACTAATGGAATTTACTGAAAGACGTGTTGGAAATTGTAATTACAAGTCGGTGAGATCTTCACGTCGTCGCCGATTTGTCTGACAGTCAAAATCTGTTAGTAGCCAAATGTCAGTCAGAGAGTGTGACAGTTTGTAAGTGCAAAGTCGCACGTCTACTCAAAAATCAGTCGGCAAACAAGAGAGTTATAAATGGATCCAAATTCTATCTTCTTGAATTAAATTAAGTTGTTGAAGAGTCACTCGTAGTTATGGTAGTGTTTAATATTGAGTCGGTCTTAGCTTCTGAAGCAAGTTTATATAAGTCTCATTTTCTTAGCTTTTAAGAAGGAGGTGAAGATATAGATAGAGACATAGAGAAAATGAGAGAGGGATGCAGAGAAGCA
Organism: Picea mariana; assembly: GCA_032191745.1. Taxonomy (NCBI): domain Eukaryota; kingdom Viridiplantae; phylum Streptophyta; class Pinopsida; order Pinales; family Pinaceae; genus Picea; species Picea mariana. Next base: position 166,233 of record JASDQU010010498.1, on the reverse strand, counting down.
GTTCAAGAACCAACAACAGCTGAAGAGTTGATAGAAGAAGTATCAAAGCCGAAGCTCATTTTGTCATTGTATTTTGTAATCTGAGTGCATTGCACCGAAGTTCATTAATATCAAGTATTTTGTGTTTTGACAAGTTTCTGTGTTATTTATGAGCCTACGTGCTAAAGCATATCACTGTTTTATTCTACATTCGTACATCATTTTATCTAGTGTGTGTATTCACAACGCGCAACAATCTGAGCAGTCTGTGCACTGCGCAATTGTCTTGAGATCTCTGTCGCGTAGCCTATTTGGTGCGCAGTATTTTAAACTGCATTGTGCAGAGTAGTCTGCATGCATCCCCCCTCATTTACCCTTCAAATTGGTATCAGAGAAGGTTCTATCATAACAAGGTTTTCAGAGCAGAAACTCTGTTGAAAGTAAAATATGGCTTGTAACTCAAATATACAACCTCCCATGTTTACAGGCAAGAATTATGAGATGTGGTATTTGACCATGAAGGATTTGTTCCGAGGTCAATATGTATGGGAAATAGTCGAGAATGGCTATGTGGAACCAAGAGATCAGGGATCATATAATGCCCTCACACAAGATGAAAAATATGTCTTTAAATATCAAAGAAAGAAGGATGGAAAGGCATTGTTTTATATACATCAAGCCATGCATGAGAGAATAATTTCAAGAGTTGCATCAGTAAAGAAAGTCAATGAAGCATGGGATATATTACAAACCGATTATCAAGGTATGGATAAAGTAAAGACTACAAAAATTTAGATTCTTAGAAGAGATTTTGAAACTATGTCAATGAAAGAATCAAACACTGTAGATTCATTCTATACACCCATAATAGGACTGATAAATCAGATTAAGTCTCATGTTGAAATCATAGAAGACAAAAAAGTTGTTGAGAAAGTTCTCAAGAGTCTTCCTCCTAAATTTGATACTCTTGTTGTAACCCCAGAAGAAGGCAAAGACCTAAGTCAGTTCGGTCTAGATGAACTACAAGCTTCCCCCATCAATCATGAACATAGATTGAACAGGTCAAATATGTCATTAGAAAATGCCTTTTCCACACAATCATCTATAAGCCGTGGAAGAGGAAGGGGCAAAGATAACTCTAGAGGGAGAGGAAGAAGTTCCGGCAGAAGTGGATGTAGTAGCAATCCTAGAAACACTGGTGGAAGAGGTCAAAACCCAAGTACCAGCCAGTCAACTTGTCAAAGAACAGACAAAACAAAGATTCAATCCCTTTATTGTAAAAAGTATGGACATTATGCATATGAGTGCAGAAAGAGACAATATAATGAGAACAAGAAAAGTCAAGATCAACCACACAACTCAAATAACCAAAATCGACCTATGTTTATGGCACGCGTTGTAGTTGTTCCTAGTGTAGAAGAAATGCCTAATATAGTGTCACCAGTTGAATGAAATGTTGCTCAAGCAAGTCCATGTGACATATGGTACTTAGATTCAGGCTACAATAACCACATGATAGGAAACACATAACTGTTTTCTAGTTTGGATGACTCAATCCAGACCAAGATTACACTTGGAACATATATCCAAGTCATTGTCTTAGGCAAAGGCAATATAAATATTTTAACCAGACAAGGATAAGAGAGAGTTATGTCTGATGTATATTATGTTTATGGTCGGAAGCATAATCTGATGAGTACAGGACAACTGTTACAAAAATGATACATAATCTACATGGAAGATAATCAGTATGTGATTATGGATAAATGCCCAAGAAATCTACTTATTGCAAAAATCTAGATGAAAAGTAACAGGATATTCCCATTAACATTAAAGAAAGTCAAGAATAAGAACACAACGCAAATTGTTGACAAAAGAGAAGGTACGCAGTTAGACACTGCATTTACAGAAGAAAGCATGCGCAATACCAATGAAGAAAATAGTGTGCGCAGTATCAAGAAAGGAGAAAATGGCGTAGATATGTAGGCAACATTCCAATCTGAAATACATGATGACTCCTGGATATGGCATTTCAGATTTGGACATTTGAACTTTGGAGGTATGAAGCTGCTACACATAAAGGATATGGTAAAAGGCTTACCATTGGTTGATAAACCAGAAAGGATATGTGAAGGCTACATATTTGGAAAGCAACACAGAGAATCATTTCTAGTTGGCAAGTCTTACAGATCAAAAGCTCCATTGAAAATAATACACTATGATATTTGTGGACTAATGCAAACTCCATCTATAGGAGGCAGTACTTATTTTATAACATTCATTGATGATTTCTGAAGAAAGACATGGATTTATTTTCTAAATCATAAATCTGACGCATTGATTTGTTTTTAGCAGTTTAAATCACTTGTGGAGAAATAGAGTAGTTATTACATCAAGTGTTTAAGAATGGACATAGGAGGAGAATACATGTCAAGAGAATTTCAAAACTTTTGTAAAGTTCATGGCATCTACAATCAATTTATTGCGCGATACACACCACAACAGAATGGTGTCGCAGAGAGAAAGAACAAAACCATCATGGAAATGGCGTGCAGTATGCTGACAGCCAAACATTTGTCAAATGAGTATTGGGCTGAGGCAGTAGCAACTGCAGTATACATCTTGAACAGATGTCTGACAAAGAGTGTGAAAAATAGAATTCCTCAGGGAGCATGGACATGACCAAAGCATGATGTGGCACACTTAAGATTTTTTGGTTGCGTCGCATATGCACATGTTCCATATGAACTGAGAAGAAAGCTGGACAACAAAGGACAAAAATGTATATTTGTTGGGTATTTTAAAGAGACAAAAGGATACAAGTTGTATTACCCTATCACAAGAAAAGTCATAATGAGTTGTGATGTTCAGTTTGTAGAAAATGAATCATGGGATGGAACCATAGAGAAGACAATGAAAATAATTAACGCAATGGATCATGATAACACAGAGAATGAAGTAGTACAAACACCATACACAGGATAGTGCGCAGTTCCGTCTACACCTAGCACTGCAACGCAAATTACCGTGCATAATACTCGAGTAAGAACAACAAGTTCGCAGTCTACACCTAGAGTGTACGAAACACCAACAAGCATTCCGAGTACTTCTACATCTCCGAATCCAACATTAACAAGTATGTTACCAAGAAAGACAAGAAGTTTGTGCAACATCTATAATGAAGACACAACAAATTCATTCTCAATTTTTTCTTTGTTTTCCCAAATAGATGATCCATTAACTTTTAAAGAAGTTGTCAAAGAAGATGTATGGGCACAAGCCATGGATGAAGAAATCAGATGCATAGAGAGAAATCAAACATGAAAATTGGTAGATGTACCTGATGACAAGGATGTCATAAGGGTCAAGTGGATTTATAAAACTAAGTTAGATGCAGAAGGAAAAGTACAGAAGTACAAGGCAAGATTAGTTGCGAGAGGCTTTACACAACAACCTAGAATTGATTACAATGAAACATTTGCACCAGTTGCACGCATGGACAGAGTCAGAATAGTGTTAGCAATTGTCGTGCAATACAAATGGTTAGTTTATCAAATGGATGTAAAGTCAACATTCTTGAATGGAAATTTAGAAGAAGAAGTATACATGGAACAACCGCAAGGTTATGAGGTTCCAGGACAAGAAAACAAAGTATACAGATTAAAGAAAGCACTGTATGGATTAAAGAAATCTCGGAGATCTTGGTACAATCACATAGATTCCTATATCACACAAAACGGATTTCAGAGAAGTGAAAATGAGCCAACACTGTACATCAAATCAAATCAGCAAGGTAATGTGTTAATTGTTTGTTTATATGTGGATGATTTATTATTTAGAGGTGACTTTGGCATAGAATATTTCAAGACAGTCATGAAGGATGAATTTGAAATGACTGATTTGGGGCTAATGAGATATTTCTAGGAATAGAAGTGCACCAGTCCAAAACTGGTATATTTATCTCACAGTCCAAGTATGCACATGAAATATTGAAGAGATTCAATATGGTGAATTCAAAAGCATCACCAACACCTGTCATAACAGGATTGAAGTTAAGAAANGATTAGGCTCACTCCATACATAATATCAGGTCTTCAGTGTATCTAGTGAGCTTGAAAACTTTTGAAGTGGATTATTTTTTGCCAAAATATTTTGGCAAAAAATAATCCACTTCAAAAGTTTTCAAGCTCACTAGATACACTGAAGACCTGATATTATGTATGGAGTGAGCCTAATCTCAAGGTTCATGGAAACTCCAAAAGAATCACATTGGAAAGCGAGAAAGAGAATCTTGAGATATGTGAATGGAACAAAAGATTTTGGCATAAAGTACTCCACTTCAGAAAATTTCAAACTCACTGGATACAATGACAGTGATTGTGGAGGCAGTATTGATGACAGGAAAAGTACCCATGGGTACACATTTAATTTTGGAACAGGTATGGTATCATGGGTATCAAGGAAGCAACCCATAGTAACACTTTATTCATCAAAAGCAGATTACGTCACAACCATGAGCGCAGCTTGTCAAGTAGTATGGATGAGAAGAATTTTAAAAGATTTGTTGCAGGAACAACAAGAACCAACTACAATTTTCTGTGACAACAATTCAACCATCTTGTTATAAAAGAATCACGTGTTTCAAAAGAAAACCAAGCACATTGATACAAGGTATCATTTCATCAGAGAATTGATGAATAAAAAGAGATATGCTTAGAATTTTGCAGGTCAAAAGAACAAATTGTAGACATTTTTACAAAGGATTTAGCAAGATATGCATTTCAACATCTGCGCAGTAATCTGGGAGTCCACGCAGTAATAGATGAGTGACAGTAAAATGAAAATTCAAAATTTTGATGTAACTTTCTTTTGAATCCCGCCAACTTATAATTAAGGGTGGGTGTTGCAAATTTTAATTACAAGTCAGTGAGATCTTCACGTCATTGTCGATTTGTCTATCAGTCAAAATCTGTCAATAGCTGAAATGTCAGTCAGATAGTCTGACAGTTTGTAAGTGCAAAGTCACACATCTACTCAAAAGTCAGTCGGAAAATAGGAGAGCTATAAATGGAGCCGAATTCTATCTTCTCAAATTAAATTAAGTTGATGAAGAGTCATTTGTAGTTATGGTAGTGTTTAATGTTGAGTCGGTCTTAGCTTCTGAAGCAAGTTTATATAAGTCCGAGTTTTTTAGTTTTTAAGAAGGAGGGGGAGATATAGATAGAGACATAGAGAAAAGGAGAGAGGGATGCAGAGAAGAAGTTCAAGAACCAACAACAACTGACTAGTTGATAGAAGAAGTATCAGAGCCGAAGCTCATTTTGTCATTGTATTTTGTAATCCGAGTGCATTGTACCGAAGTTCAATAATATCAAGTATTTTGTGTTTTGACAAGTTTCTGTGTTATTTCTGAGCCTACGTGCTAAAGCATATCACTGTTTTATTCCACATTCATACATCATTTTATCTAGTGTGAGTATTCACAGCGCGCAACAATCTGAGTAGTCTGTGCACTATGCAGTGGTCTTGAGAACTCTGTCGCGTAGCCTGTTTGGTGTGAAGTATTTTAAACTGCATTGTGCAGAGTAGTCTGCGCGCATCCCCCCTCATTTACCCTTCAAGGCGAAGATTTTGGTCTGTGACAAAATCGTGATTATTTCCTAGACATGCAATTTAAGAGAGATACGAAAAAACAGACAAAAAGCCAGGATTCTGGTGTCTGCATTCGGAAAAAAGACAAAGATATAATTCCAGGATTCAAGAGATACGAAAAAACAGAGACAAAGCCAAGATTCATGTGTCTGCATTCGGAAAAAAAAATTAAAAATAAAAAGCTAGGATTCCGTGGGACAAAATTGTAATCATTTCCTAGAAATGCAATTTAAGAGAGATAGGAAAAATCAGCCAAAAAGCCAGGATTCCGGTGTGTGCATTCTAAAACTATAATTAGAACAAAATCAAGGCTATAGGTTGAGGGCATGAATACTAACTGTGGATTTAGATTTGTAAATATTATTAATTTTTATCGAATTGGAGTGAACTCATACCTCGACGAAGTCAAATTTAATTCTTTGGATTTTGGATGAGGAAAAAAATTTGCGTGAACCATTGTTATTGTGATGCCAAACAAGATTCCTTAGCGTGAGTATAATGTAGGATGCCAAACATGATGAAGAAGATTATAGCATGGACTGTTTCTTTTATGGAGCTCTCATATGGAGTTTGGGTCTAGAAATGGAGGTTGGTAGCATGATGAAAGTTCATTAAAATTTTTAATTTTGAGAATAAAAAATTATAATTTTACAATATTTTAGTTTTTATAATACAAATTAAATTAAAATTTTACAAATTGCTAGTGACACAACTCAGTCGATGTTAAATTTTTTCCAACAAATATAAATAAAAAAATATTAAAAAATAAATATAATTTACTGCACCACGATTCTATTTATTCACTCCTTGTTTTCATGAAAACCAAAAGCGAAGATGGAGCAAACCCCACGGAGATTATATCCGGGTTAATAAGGAAATCACATGACACCCATCTCTTTGTCGATGTCATGGGCTCCTCAATTTTCATTTTCTGTGGCAGAAAAGCATTATGGGCATTACCGTTAGGTGTTCATGCTCATGGTCATGAGTATATTGATCATATCAGTAAGGCTCGTGAGTATATTTATCATTGTCAATGTTGAAAGAGAGGAAAACAATGGGGTTTCGATACCTTAACATACAAAGAGTTAATATTAAAAGAGTTATATAGATTACATCATGTGTCGGATCTAAACATGTTGAGCTGGCATACAAGTTAACAATTGAAGATTACATTTAAATGTTACATTCATTAACACTCACAACGCTTTAGTGGTTTTGGATGACCACTAATCTCAAAAACAAATACAAACCTTCATGATGGCGAAAAATGATTTACACTTCACTTGTGATTACTTTGCTATGAGTTTCATCCTCGAACTTTATTTTTTTTTCTCTTGTACTTGGAACCGATTGATCATTGATGTCCATATAAAAATGAATCTATCTCCCGAGATACATGGGTACCATCCGCCGTATTTGTTTTTCTTTTGTACCTGGAACTGATTGATCATTGATGTCCATATAAAAATGAATCTATTTCTCGAGATACATGGGTACCATCCTTCGTATTTGCTAGTTTTGTATGAATGCATTTCACCTACATGTACTAAGATCTCCCTTTTGGTCCCTCACTCTGAGATTACTATCTCACATTCCCCCCTGTTAATTGAAGATTCAAATTCTCTGATTCACCATGAAGCTTAGATACGAGTACACCTGCCACCCTCGTACCTATACTAGTGGTTGATTCCACAACTTGATGTGACATTCATTCTATGCATAATAAGGATACACGCTACATGATTACACACCAATCTATGTAGGTCTAAATCAACAGGGCTTACTAAACATTTGGGGAATACAACTTGCATATGACAAGGATTACAACTTTGGACAACAAACCTTAGGGGTGTCGGGTCTCGGATCTACAATGCATAGACAAACTTTCTACAGCACAGTTGCAAATACCACACAGTGAAATTCTTTATTGATGAACTCTCATGACTTAAAGCATAGTTCACAGACTGATCAATAGACTGCATACTATGATGATAACACTTAATAAAGTAATTTCTGAAATAACGTTCTACTCTTAGCACATAAACTATCAACTTAACATTGTGAAAAAAGAGAGAGAAGATATTTTCAAAATAGAAACTTAGAAATACATCAACACAAAGATATTTAATGTGTTATGAAATTGGGCGTTGCAAGTGGTTACAAAATACAAAACTACGTAGAGCTTGTGTTCTTAGACTTCTTTGATTCTCCTCACAGTTACTGTTGTTTTTAACTATAAACTAACACATTCCTCTCTCTCTGTTTTTGACTACCTACAGACTCAGAAATATAAAGATGAAGGATGAGAATTCCTATAGAAGTAAAACGATTCAAAAAAATTAAGACGACAATAAATTTGACTGACTTTATCTGCAAAACAAAGCTCAAGAAATATAAAAGATCGACTCATTTAATATGGCTCATGCTAACACTCATACTTGCCATGTCTGAATAAGTAATGTCTTTGCTTTCCCATGACAGAAAAAATTCCTCATAGGCATAAATCTCACAACTTGTAATTAATATTTCCAACAATCCTCTTTAATTATAACTAGGTAAGATTACAAAATACAAAATTTACATCAAAAATTTGAATTGACATGAACTATCAAATATCTGTGATTGTGCTGACTCCTAGATAATAGTGTAGTTTCTGAAATGCATCCCTCGAAAAGCTTTTGTAAATATATATGTAATTTGTTCTTTAGACCTACAAAATTCTAAGCAAAATTCTTTGTTATTCACTAATTCTATGATAAAATGATACCTTGTATCAATATGCTTGGTTTTATTGTGAAACACATGATTATTAGATAACATGATGGCAGAGTTGTTGTCACAAAATACTATAGTTGGTTCCTATTTTTATTGCAACAAATCTTTTAATATTCTTCTCATCCATGCATCTTGACAAGCTACGCTTGTAGCTACAACATATTCAGCTTCAATTGAAGAAAGAGTCAAAATGGGATTCTTCCTTGATGCCCATGACACTATACATGTTCTAAAATGAAATGTGTACCTAGAGGTACTTTTCCTGTCATCTATGTTGCCTCCACAATCATTGTCAACATATCCAACAAGTCTAAAATATTCATAAGTAGAATACATAATTCCAAAGTCTTTTGTTCCATTCACATATCCCTAAATTATTTTACCTGCCTTCCAATGGGATTCTTTTGGAGTTTCCATGAACCTTGAAGTCAATCTCACTCCATACATAATATTTGGACTTGTTGCTATGAGATGCATAAGGCTTTCTACAAACCTTTTAAATAGAGTGGGATCCACTTTATATCCTTCATCTTCCTTGCTTAACTTCAATCATGTTATGAGAGGTGTTGGGTCTGCTTTGGAATTTATCATGTTGAATGTTTTCAAGGTTTCATGCACATATTTATATTGAGAAATAAATATACCAACTTTGGACTAGTGAACTTCAATACCCAAGAAATATTTCATAATTCCTAAATCAATCATTTCAAACTAATTCTTCATGGTTGACTTAAATTCTTCTATGCCAAAATCACATGTAAAAATCAAATCATCTACGTATAAGAAAACAATTAACATATTACCTTGTTGATTTTCTTTGATGTATAGTGTTGTCTCACAATCACTTATTCAAAATCCATTCTTAGTGAGGTAGGAATATATATGACTGTACCAAGCTATGGGAGCTTTCTTTAACCCATACAATGCCTTCTTCAACCTATATACTTTGTTTTCTTGTCTTGGAATCTCATAGCCTTGTGGTTGTTACACATATAATTCTTATTCTAAATGTCCACTAAAACATGATGACTTTACATCCATTTGATAAAAAATCTATTTATTCTTCACAACAATAGCCAACACAATTCTCACTATGTCCATGCATGCAACTAGCTCATATGTTTCATTGAAATCTATTTTAGGTTGTTGTGTGAAACCCCTTGCAACTAATCTTACCTTGTGCTTCTACACATTTCCATCTTCATCTTTCTTGGTTTTATAAATCCACTTGACACTTATCACATCCTTGTATTTAGGTAGATCTACCAATTTCCATGTTTGATTGTTTTTTATGCATTTAATTTCTTTCTTCATGGCTTGTGCCCATACATCATCCTTGACATCTTCTTCAAAAGTTAATGGATCATCTATTTTTGAAAATAGAGCAAAGACCAAAAATAAATTTGTTGTTTCACCATTATATATGTCGCATATACTTCTTGTCTTCCTTGATAACAAACTTGCTAATGTTGGATCTGGATATGTAGAACTACTTAGATTGCTTGCTTGAGTTTATTGTGCTCTAGGTGTGGACTGTGCACCTATAGATCTTACTGGAGTATTTTTTGTTACGCTTTGTGTCGGAGTTCCAGGAGTGGAAGGAATTGTGCTCTGACTTGTACTTTTTGTTTGAACCACTTCATATTTCATGCCATCATGCCCCATAGCATCAACAACTTTAACTGTCCTTTCTATGATTCCATCGTACACTTCATTCTTTAGAAATTGAACATCGCGATTGATTATGAATTTTCTTGCAATAGGATCATACAGTTTGTATGTTTTCCTATGTTCAGAGTACCCAATAAATATACATGTATTTCCTTTTCTATCTAACTTCTTTCTCAGCTCATCTGGAGCATGTGCGTATGCGACATAACCCAAAAATTTCAAGTGCACAACATTATGCTTCATACCTGTCCAGGATTCTTGAGGAACTTTTTCTTTCACACTCTTTGTCGAACATTTGTTTATGAGGTATACTGTAGTTGATAGTTCCTCATCCCAATATTGATTTGACAATTGTTTGGTTGCCAACATACTACGCGCCATTTCCATGATGGTTCAATTCTTTCTCTTTGTGACACCATTATGCTGTGGTCTATAAATTGCAGTGAAATGTTTGTAAATGCCATGAGATTTAGAAAAGTTCTGAAACTATCTTGAAACATATTCACCTCCTCTGTCAGTTCTTAAAAACTTTATCTAATTACCACTTTGCTTCTCCACAAGTGATTTTAATTGCTAAAAACAACCCAGTGCATCATATTTATGTTTTAGGAAATAAATCCATGTTTTTCTTGAGAAATCATCAACAAATGTAAGGAAATAGGTACTGATTCCTATGGATGATGTTTGAGTTGGTCCACATATATCTGAATCTACAATTTCAAGTGTATCGTTTTCTATGTATGACTTGCCAACTAGAAATGACTCTGTGTGTTGCTTTCCAAAGATGCAACCTTCACATATTCTTCTAGTTTTTCAACTAATGGAAAACCGTTTACCATATCCTTTGTATGTAGAAAATTTAGACCTCCAAAGTTCAAATATACAAATCTAAAATGCCATAGCCATGAATCATCGTGCACTTCAGATTAGAATACTTCATGTGTATCTGCACCATTACCTTCTTTTTCCTTAAAACTGTGAGCACTACCTTTTCCTTCCTTGGAACTTCATGCACTTACTTCTTTAGTTTCTGCCTTAAATGCAGTGACATAATACAGATCTCTTGTTTGACTAACATCTTGCACTATTTGTTTCTTTGTGGTTGGATTTAATGTTAATGGAAATATTTTGTTGCTTGTCATATGAATTCTTGCAATAAGCTCATTGCTTGGATATCTGTCCAAAATGACAAAGTGATTATCTTCCATGTAGATTCTATATCCTTTTTGTAATAGTTGTCTTGTGCTCATCAAATTATGGTTTAGACCATAAACATAATATACATTAGGCATAACCTTTTTCTCTATTTTTTTAGTTAATATGGTAATACTTCCTTTACCCAAGATATTGAATTGGATATATGTTCCTAGTGTAACTTTAGTTTGGATTGAATTATCCAAAGTAGAAAAAAATTCTAAGTTCTTTGTCATGTTATTACTACAACCTGAATCTAGATACCATATGTCAAATGAACATTTTTGAACAACATTGCATTCAACTGTTGAGACTGTAGGTATTTCTTCAGTGCACACCATAAACATAGGGTTGGAGGGAGTATTTCCACTATTTAACTGATCTTGACCTTGCTTGTTCTGATTATACTATCTTTTTCGACATTCATATTCATAATTTCCATACTTTTACAATAATGACACTTAATCTTTGAGTTATCAATTTTTTGATTGCTTGGTTGACTAGTATTTTGATTTTGACCTCTACCACTAGTATTTGCAGGACTTCTACTGCGACCACCTCTAGCAAAACTCCTTCCTTTTCCTCTAGAGTTTGCTCTCCCCCATCCTCTTCCACAACTTATAGATGACTGTGCATAAAATTCATTTTCTAATGACATGTTTGAATTATTCTATCTATGTTAATGATTAATGAGGGAGGCTTGCAAATCATCTAAACTAAACTAACTCAGATCTTTTCTCTCTTCTAAAGTCACAACAAGAATATAAAATTTAGGAGGAAGACTTCTAAGTACCTTATCATCAACTTTCCTATCCTCTATGGTTTCTCCATGAGACTTAATATGATTTATTAGGCCTATAACATGATTGTAAAATGAATCTAGTAAATCCGTGTCTTTCATTGACAAAGTTTCAAAATCTCTTATAAGAATTTGTAATTTTGAAGTCTTGACTTTGTCCATACCTAGATAAGAAGTTTTTAATCTATCCCATGCTTCCTTGGCTTACTTTGCTGATGAAACTATTGGGAGTATGTTCTCATGCATGGCTTGATGTATGTAAAACATCTCGTTTCCATCCTTCTTCATTTCATCTTTCAAGGCATCATTCTTAGCTTGTGTGAGTGCATTGTACATTGCTTGATCTGTTTGCTCTGCATAGCCATTCTCAACTATCTCCCATACATCTTAACCTCAAAATAATTCCTTCATGGTTAAGGACCATAACTCATAATTCTTTCTTGTAAAAGTGGGAGGTTGTAGATTTGAATTAGAAGCCATAGTTTCACCTTACAACAGATATGTTGCTCCTGAAACTTACAATGATAAAACTTTCTCTGATACCAAATCTTGGATCTAAAACGCAGAGACAAACTCTCCGCAGTGAAGTTGCAAAGACTGCACAATGAAATTTTTCATCGTTGAACTCTCAGAACTTACCATGTAGTTCACAGACTGCTCAATAGATTGTGCGCTATGATGATAACACTTAATAAAGTAATTTCTGAAATATTGTGCTACTCTTAGCACATAAACTATGAAATTAAGATTGTGCATAAACAAAGAGAAGATATTTTCACAACAAAAACTCATAAATTCATTAACACACATATATTTAATATATTATGAACTTGGGCACTTCGTGCAGTTACAGAATAAAAAAGAATGTAGAGCTTTGGCTCCAACAACTTCTGCAAACTTACAAAACCAGATCTTGTGCTCTCGGAATTCTTTGACTCTAATCACAGTGCTTCTTCTTTTAACTATCAACTAACACATTCCTCTCTGTGTGTGTGTGTGTGTGTGTTTTCGACTACCTATAGACTCAAACATATAAAGATTAAGGCTAAGACTTCATGTAGAAGTAAACTGACTCAAAACAATTAAGATGACAATAAATTCGACTGACTTTGTTTGCAAACAAAGTTCGAGAAAGATAAAATATCATCTCATCTAATATCATTCATGTTAACAATCCTCCTTGCTGTATCTACTCAGTAACGTCTCTGCTTTTTGTGACACATAGAATCAACTTAAGAATAAAGCTCACGACTTGTAATTAATAGTTCCAACATCAGGTACTGATAATGCACCCCTTTACAACACATATCAGGTAAACCAACAAGCATCCATGTACTTTACTAAATTCCCAACAAGCCCAATAGATTATAAGCTTCATTATCACCCATGTGACCAATTTTACGTGACTCTATTCTTTATTTGCAACACCTTTCCCAACAAGCCCAATAGATTATAAGCTTCATTATCACCCATGTGACCAATTTTACGTGACTCTATTCTTTATTTGGAAACATTTTTTTTCGAAACATTTAAATCTGAATAAATTAAGAATAACCATGGCAAACTAACAAACTGAAAACAGAAAAACCCAATAGGTTCTTCTTCTATATCTTCCTCTAGGAACAACATAAACAAACAAAAACACCGAATAGCTTCTTCTTCTATATCTTCCTCTAGGAACAACATAAACAATTCCCTGTCATATCTCTATCTCGCTAAAAACAACAAAACCGAATAGCTTCTTCTTCGGTCTCTTCCTCTAGGCACAACATAAACAATTCCCTGTCATATATCTATCTCACTTATCGTCTTCTTTCTCCCCTAGGCTTGAGTTGTATTACTCTCCATTGATCAAACTGGGCTGCTCTCCATTCTGTGAAGAGGCTTATAGTGCCCTCTATTCTTCTGCCATTTCTCATGATCGATAGCATGAACTCCCATGCGTTCTGCCACCTTTCGGGATTCAACTCTATGGACCAACTTCTCTGCCCCAATCAAAATATATGTTCTTTGCCAATACTGTCCAACGACAACCACCAAAAAACTGAGGAAAAATTTACAGAAACTTCTCGTGATATATATATATATATATAATATTCACATAGGCAAACATTCATGCCATCTGTGAGATTCGAGCCACGAACCCACTTAAAAATATTAGTTGTGCTAGATCAGTGAACGATCTTGATTATATGAAGCTCTCTTCGAAAATGACGCCCAATATCTCCACCTCTATGTCTCTTTCTGATACAAAAGTGTTTTTCCTGGCACATAAACCATTCAAGAATGTGCTTGATTTATTGTTCTATATAGAGAAACATCGCAAAATACAAACAAGGAGGTTATGCGCCTTCGGGCTTTCAAAAATTTCAACTTTTTGCTGATGAAAAATCCCAATGGATATTGGTCACGACCTTGGGGTTTTCACGTGACTCTTTATTTTAGAAGAAACCAGGGTTCCATCCATGCCTTGGCTCCCAATTTTTTTGTTAAAATGCCCAAAGTCTGGTCACTACAATGAGACTTCGACCAGTTCTGAAGTTGAATGGACTTTGCAGTGATGCCCGTCCAGGAAAAGACGTGCACAAAACAAAACCCACAACTCCACTTGTAGTCTTGGCTCTCGTGGAGATTCAACGCAGAATGAAACTTCTGCAATTTTTATCTCTCTGATGTTTGATGCAGGCCACCCGACTTTTCCCTCCTTTTCCGGAAAATAAATATTCACGTTGGAACACCAACTGCCAGGAAGGTCACCTCTCTCGCCATTCCTTGGCTTGGGCACAATATATTAACCCTAATACAATTCTAGATAATCTTAAGCTTTTAGTATATTGTATCTCTGCTATGCGGACCACCGAGCTTCTCCTTCTCTAAGACGATAATACCTTCGCTTTTGCCTTCGACAAAAACAATCCGAGCAGTCTTCTTTTGGTGTAGATCTGCAGATCGAGCTCAATTGGAGAATCCAGTCTTCACTTGCCTCACAGTTCTTAGGAGGAATCATGCTTAGGCCCTAAATGCGAAGCTCTCCTCTCAAATCTCATGGATCTAGGTGCTCCTTTAATGGTTAGCGGGCTACGTCGGCTCTCTCTAGTGGATTCATGGGAATCACTCAGATAGTGTGCCCAATTTCTCACAAGAAACAATTTACTGTTAACCTATATCTACTTCTATTCCTACAGCTAATTCTATGCAGGAACACTTCTTTAGACTTTCATCTTCGTGGGCTCTCCCGTGAGGGAGCCACACCCAGTCCACCTGCTTTGATACCATGTAAATTTTTAGAGAGAGGCAGAGAGTAGAACAGATATGCAGGAAAACAATGGGACTTTGATACCTTGTAAGTATTACATGAGATTAATATATGAGATTAATATACAAAGATTTATATAAATTATATCAGTACGGATCCAAACATATGTCCCTTTCTAAATAGGAGCTCCAGAGAGGAGGCCTAATGGTCTAAACAACCCCGAGAGAGGCAGAGAGTAGAACAGATATGCAGGAAAACAATGGGACTTTGATACCTTGTAAGTATTACATGAGATTAATATATGAGATTAATATACAAAGATTTATATAAATTATATCAATACGGATCCAAACATATGTCCCTTTCTAAATAGGAGCTCCAGAGAGGAGGCCTAATGGTCTAAACAACCCCGTTAGACTATAGGAAGGGACAAAAAAGGGTAAACTAGTTTACTAGAACTCATCCCTGTCAAAGGTAAAACTGGCTAAAGGCATTTTTAATCCAACTTGAGATAAAAATAGAACCGATGAGCTAAAATTAGAAGTCAACAACGAATTAGGGTTCCGAGAAGCTATAAGAGAAGGTACAATGATCTAATTCATCATTGTACAGATTTTGACTTGTCATTGAGGAGAAAGGTGCATCTTAGGAGAGGTAGCTCAGTGGATTCCAGGAGGAATACACCAGTGGTTGATTTCAGTGTTGAGAGACACACCCTAGTCACCAGGGAGATCACACAGGTCTTCCATCAGTCTTCAGGAGCATTTCTACAGGATTCAACAGTAGGGGTGCACTTGTTCAGGGAGAGGGCACAACTTCTAAGGAGGTTTAGTGGATCGACTTGTCCCATTCAGGGAGAGTTCAAAGATTCCCCTTCAACCCATTTGAGAGGTAGACCATACACATCTTTTTCCTAATTTCTCATCAGATTTTGACCAAGGAATCATGAGGAATGCATTTTCCAGACATTGGGAGTGCGACACTTAGGGAGGACAAATTCGGGGTTCCCAAGCGATCATCAGATCAGATCCAGGGAAACCCTTTTGACCCATTTCACAATAGGCCAGGGAGATCAGTTTGAGACACATCTCAATTGATTCTAACATTGGAATCGTTAGGGCACAATTTTCCAGTAGTAGAGGGATGCATTCCCCTAGGGGGATTCATCTCGATCTAGACACACCAACAGAGGGGCTGGTGAGTCATCGAGACTTAGAGGGATAGAAGGGCACATTGTTTGGGATAGTTTCTAGACCGATCTGAGAGATCTAGCCACTAAGGAAATTTTTTTGGATTTGCAATAGTTACCGCATGAGTTGCCATAGATTCCAGATCATCCAATGATCCCGCAGTGTTATTCTATCACTCGGTATTATCAATTTAGTTTGCTTATTGTATTTCGGCTAAGATCCATTTTGTCATTGATCTAGTCGAGTGATTTATTTTATTTTCAGCCAGATTCAGTGTTGTACTTCAGAGATATCATAATATATGATTTATAGTCTTTTGTCTCATTTACCATTTGTATACTCAATATATATGTTGTAAACATATAGTCACACACACACATTAGAAGAGTTTTCCAAACTAGCCAAGTCAGGAACATTAAAGTAGTATCAGAGATTTAGTCCTGCCAGCATGTGACTAAAGATGATGAGTGTGACAAAGGACCTAGGTGGTCATGATCACATAGGTGATGAATATATCACTTACAATAGATGGAAGGAGGGAAGACCTAGACCTGATTTCCCCCATTTTCCTCCTAGCTTAGAGGAAGAGGAAGAGGCACAGAGGGAAGCAAAGAGAAGGGCAAAGCATGAGGCTCAACATGAGGCACAAAGGATGTTAGGAGAGAGATATGAGAGACCAAAGGGTAGTTCTAATTCCTCCATGGAGCTAGAGGTAGCCTTCCCACAGGTACTCAAAAATTTGGTAGTCAGTCAGTAGAACATGACTCAGTCCTTTTCACAGATGGTTGATACATTGGCTATAGTGGGAACCCTAGGCACACAATCCCCACATGCATCACAGGGGAACTCAGGGGAAGGCAGTAGAACCTAGTCTCTAACTTGTACATACACCTCTTCGAGTAGTATTCCTAGGCCATTGTTCCCCAGTTTCTAGAGGGCACCCTAGTAGCAACACAACAACTGATAGCATAGAGGGCACCCACTCAAGCGGAGGACATTGCAAAGTACAAGAGAGAGTATGCAACATTGTGCCATGACTTCCATTAGGAAATGATCCTGGTCAAGTATTATGGACTTAGACTCGGGAACCAGCCCAGAGAGCCACAGAGAGGAGGACAACATCAACAACAATGGCATAACATTGATTTCATCCGGAAAGTTGGGAAACTCACCATACCTTCTTTTGATGGATTTTCCAAACGCATCGCCAAATCTTGGGTGAAAAAGCTAGACACATACTACAATATCAACCAGATGAATGAGACATAGGCCATCAATTTCAGTACCCTAAACTTGGAGGGTCAGGCACTTGAGTGGTGGCATCATGGATTGGTGACGTTTGGACACAATCACATCACCACCTATAGGTATTTCACAGAGAGATTCATAAACAGGGTTGACAGGAGGGATCCCGAGATCCACTTCAGGGATCTATTCTAGTTCAGACAAATTGCCACATCAGAGGAATTCTTCACAGAGTTTGAGTGGATAGTAGTGGTAGTGACAGATATACCAGAGCCCAGGCTGATCATGTTATTCAGAGAGAGACTCATAAATCCCTTGAGAGGATGGGTAAGGTCATACATTCTTCACACCTTGTAGGATGCCATATTATGCACTCGAGATTTGGCAGACTAAATGTCAAATACTAAACCCTTTTCCAAAACATTTGTACCACATAAGGACTGAGACTGGAAGCCATTTGAGAGAGAATGGAAGAGAAAGTAGAAGTTGGATCGTGAGACGAGGCGAGAGATTATGAGGAAGAAGATTTTCTTCAGCTGCAACGACCCTTGGGTCCCAGCCCTTGGGTGCATGGGCAAGGGAGAGATTCATTATATTAAGGTGGCAATATACAATGTGGACAGTGAGGAGGAGGAGCATGAAAGTGGATCCACTAGCTCAGAGGAGGAGTCAACACATGAAGAGGAGCATCCTCCCCGTATACCACCAACACCGGTAGGGACCCACCCACCAGTAGTTCCATGGCCTCCTGAGTAGGCTAACAGACAGAAACCAACAAAGGGAGGAGTCATAGAGACCCTTTCTAGTGTTCCCAGGTATGATACCCTCTAGGTTAGAGGGACTATTCAGGGACACTAAGAAATCTCCTTGGTAGATGGTGGGGCCACCGACAACTTCATTGATGCTTCATTGGTATCGAGATGGTCACTTCAGACAAAGGAGTTTGAGGGGTTTGATGTTGCAGTAGAAAATGGCCATACAGTGGAGTGTCTAGAAAGAGTTATGAACTTGGAGATAAAGTTAAGAAACTACACAGTGAGAGACACATTTTATGTGGTTGAACTATCTAACACAGATGTGGTAATGGGACTCCAGTGGATGATCACCTTGGGTAAAATCACCACCAATTACCAAACCTTGGCGATGGGGTTTAGAAAAGTGACGGGAAGAGGGTTGTTCTTAAAGGCATGTCAATAGGAGCACCCAGGACAATTTCTTCCAAGGGGATGGAGAGGATATTCATACATGGGGAGGTAGCATATGTTGCATAGTGCTTGATCACTATGTGGAAGGATTTAGAGGGTCGACAACAGTATCATACAAAGATTAGGAACTTGTTGGGATGACTTCAGTAAGTTTTTGGGTCAATTCCACTAGGGAGACCACCTGACAGGGGGTTTGAGCACACATTGAGTTGGAGGAGGGGGCCAAACCTATGATCACACCACCCTATCATCATCCTCGGAGGTTCAAGGATGAGATAGAGAAAGCAATTAAGGAATTGCTAGCGATGGGACACATCAGACCTAGCAACAGTCCATTCACTTCTTCATTTGTCTTAGTTTTGAAGAAGGATGGTACCATGAGGATGTGCATTGATTACCAAGACTTGAACAAGAAAACCATCAAAAACCAATATCCTATCCCTCACATTGATGATTTGATGAATGAACTGCATGGGGATGTTGTTTTCTCGAATATTGATCTATGCTTTGGGTATCATCATATCAACATCCGAGAGAAATACATAGAGAAGATGACATTTCAGTGTAACTTTGGACATTTCAAGTTTTTGGTTATGCCATTTGGGCTAACTAATGCACCAACTACATTTCAGTCTTGCATGGACCACATATTCAGGGATCGGTTCAAGAAATCAGTATTGGTTTTCTTCGACGACATCTTCGTCTACAACAAGACATGGAAGGAGCATATGAGGTAGTTGGATGAGGTATTGAGAATCATGGAGGTGCGGTCACTATACGCCAAATAATGCAAGTGTGAGTTTGGTATGACAGAGCTACTTTATTTGGGTCACATCATCAATGCATAGGGAGTACATGCACACTAGGAGAAGATCAGGGCCATTCTCGATTTGCGAATGCCCAAGAATGTGAAAGAGTTGAGGAGCTTCTTTGGGTTATGTAGCTATTATAGGTGGTTTGTCAGGAGTTTTTCTCCATTGTGGGCACCAATGACGGATCTCACCAAGAATGGGGATTTCATTTGGACCAATAAGTAACATACAACCTTTTATCACATGAAGGAAGTCATGGGCACATGCTTAGTGTTAGCATTGCCAAAGTTCACTCTGCCATTTGCATTAGAGTGTAATGCATCCAACGAGTGCATTAGGGTAGTTTTGATGCAGGGACGACACCCCATAGTATTTTAGAGTAAGAATCTTAGTCAACTTGAGAGGTTGTAATCCATCTATGACAAGGAGATGTTGGAAATCATGGATGCCTTGACCAAATTTAGACAATATTTTGTGGGAAGCAAATTCATGGTCAAAAAAGATCACAACAACTTCAAGTATTTCCTTGAGAAGAAGGACCTCAGCGAGCACCAAAAAAAATGGGTAACGAAGGTACAAGAATTCAATTTCGACATAGAGTATGTCAAGGGGAAGAAGAACATTGTGGATGATGCACTATCCAAGGGACCTGCGACATGTTCTTTGATGGAGGTTTCAACGGATTGCAAATACCACTTGTTAATGGAATATTCCAAGAACGAGTTCTCTTGAAAGATTATGGATGGAAAAATCTAGGATGATAGGTACAAGGTCATTGACAATGTCATATTATACAAGGATAGAGTCTACTTGGTACCAGATTCGGGTCTCAAGAAGAATATCCTCGGTGCAGTTCATGATTCACCACTACCAGGCCATCAAGGATTTTTCAAAACCTAGAGGAAGATCAGAGAGAGGTTCTCATGGAAGGGTCTTAAACATGATGTTATGAAATACATCAATGAGTGTGTGACTTGTGAATAGAATAAGTCAGAGCATGCACTTCTAACATGGCTACTTCAGCCACTTCCCATTTCAGAGTAGAAATGGGAGAGCATATCGATGGATTTCATCACAAGCCTACCCAAGGTGCAAAGTAAGGACTGCATCTATGTAGTGGTCGACATATTGACCAAGTTTTCTCACTTCTGTTCCATACCGACAGAGTAAAATGTAGTTCAGGTAGCCAAGTTATTCTTCAGAGAGGTCTTCAGACTTCATGGGTTGCCGAGGAACATCATCAAGGATAGGGATAGTTAGTTTATTGGGACATTCTGGAGGGAGTTGTTTAGATTGGTGGGAACCAAGTTGACACCCAACACCAGCGATCACCCTCATATAGATGGGAAGATAGGGATCATCAACAAGTGGGTTGAAGGGTATTTGAGAAACTATGTGGGTGGACAACATAGAACATGGGTCAGGTGGCTGCATTTAGGAGAGCAATGTTACAAAACCACTTTCCACATGCCGATTGGTATGAAACCCTTATGAGAATTATACGGGTATGATGCTCCCACTTTGATAGACTTGTCTTTTGGGGAGAAAAGAGCTCCCAAGGCCAAGGATTGGATCACAGCAAGTAAGGAGATTCTCAAATTGCTAAAAGAGAACCTACAGACAACACAAAATTGGCAGAAGATGAGTGCATATAGGCACGAAATAGAGTGCAAATTTGAGGTTGGGGATTTCATTCTCTTAAGACTCTACCCTTACAAATAGTCATCTCTGAATAAGAGTGGGGCCGAGAAGCTCAAACCCAGATTTTATGTTGCTTATAAAATCATGCGTTCGGTAGGCAAGGATTCCTATGAGCTAGAGCTTCCAGAGGGGAGAAATATTCATAACATATTCGACGTATCTTTCCTTAAGAAGACAGTGGGACAATTCATCATCACATCAGAGGAGATTCCCCCATTGGATGAGGAGGGAAAATTGGAGTTGGTTTTGGAGGATGTACTAGAGTTCCGAGAGTGGAAACTGAGGAGCAGTTTCATAAGAGAGTTTTTTATTAGATGGAAAGGGATTTGCATAGAAGATGCTACTTGGGAGAGCGAGCAGGTAATGCAACACCCTTGATTGGTATTTCTTGAGGACAAGGAATTTTGGGAAGGGAGGACTGTAATGTCCCTTTCCAAATAGGAGCTCTAGAGAGGAGTCTTAATGGTGTAAGTAACCCCGTTAAACTATAGCCAGGGCCAAAAAGGGGTAAACAAGGTTACTATAGGTCATCCCAGTCAAAGGTGTTATAATCATAATGTGACATTGAGATAAGAGTGGCTAAAAGCCCTTTTAATCCAACTTGAGATAAAAATAGTACTGATGAGCTAAAATTATAAGTCAACAACGGTTTAGGGTTTCAGGAAGCTATAAGATAAGGTACATCGACCTAATTCATCATTATGCATATTTTGACTTGTCATTGAGGAGAAAGGCACATCTTAGGAGAGGCAGCTCAATGGATTCCAGGAGGAATACACCAATGGTTGATTTTGGTGTTTATAGACACAACCTAGTTACCGGGGAGATCACACATGCCTTCCATCAATCTTCAACAACAATTCTACAGGATTCAACAGCAAGGGCACACTTGTTCAGAGAGAGGGAACAACTTATGAGGAGGTTTATTGGATCGACTTGTCCCATTGAGGGAGAGTTCATACATTCCCCTTTGACCCATTTGAGAGGCAGGCCATACCCATCTTTTTCCTAGTTTCTTGTGAGATTACAAGGAGGAAATCATCAAGAACGGATTTTTTGGACATTGGGAGTGCGACACTTTGGGAGGACACATTCAGGGTTCCCCAACGATCATCATATTAGATCCAAGGAAACCCTTCTGACCTATTTCATAATAGGCGATGGAGATCAGTTTGAGACATATCTCAGGCGATGGAGATTAGTTTGAGACATATCTCAACCGATTCTGATGGTGGAATCACTAGGGAACATGCTTTGAGTAGTATAGGGGTGCATTCCCCCTGGGGGATCCATCCGGGTCTAGACACACCAACAGAGGGGTCATTTAGTCTCCAAGATTGAGAGAGACATCAGGGAACACTATTTGGGATAGTTTCGAGAGTGATCTGAGAGATATAATCACCAAGGAAAACTTTCTGAACTTCCAGTAGTTACCGTGTGAGCTGTCATAGCTTGCAGATCATCGAGTGATCCCGTAGTGTTAATCTATCATTGATTATTATCATTTTAGTTTGATTATTTTATTTTGGCTAATATCCCTTTTGTCATTGATCTAGTCGAGTGATATATTTTATTGTGAGTCACATTCGACATTGTACTCCATAGATATCATAATATATGATTTTTATTCTTTTGTCTCATTTACCATCTGTATACTCAACATATATGATGTAAACAATTAATCACATACACACATTAGCAGAGTTTCCCATACTAGCCAAGTCAGGAACTTTACACTTTGATATCATTTCAATGTTTAGAGAGAGGAAGATGGAGGAAAAAAATGGGGCTTCGATACCTTCTACATATTACATGAGATTAATATACAAAGATTTATATAGATTATATGAGGTAAAGGATCCAAACAGACTGTAATAAATAACATAAGGTTAACTAGAGTCTTACTATAGCTAACTAGAGTCTGATGAAACTCAACATGTTGAACTCATATACGTGTTGACACTTGGATAATACATTTAACAATCATATCAATAAGTGATTCACAATTGTTGTGATATTAGAAATTTTGAGTCAGTTGGGATCGAAGTTATTTCCTATTTAAGTTATTTTGTGATGTGAGGTTGTTAGTAACAATAGGAGAGCACTGATCAAACCATGATAATATTTGGGTTTAGTGATTCTACAAACGATGTGCCCCATTTACTCCCAACTTAGTGTTACAAAAAATGATGTAAAATTTCTCAAAATAACTAATAGTTAATTGCAAGATCCTCAAGTGAACGAATTGATTTTGTAGTTCATGGGTATGTAGAACTAGATGATCAATATAACAAAGAGTTGTGAATTTCACTTCAATAGATTAGGATTCAAGGTGAGTACCCATCTAGATTAAATTACTGTGTGACTATGAAGACCTTGGTTATACATAAAAATAGTGATATGGGCAAGATTTCCAAGGACTCCTTTCCACTAGAACCACTTTATAGGCCCTCTAATATTCCCAGGGAAGCCATTCTACTAGAACTAGTTTACATGAACTATCTTCATAATTGCAAATATATGAACATCCTCTACATGAATGCCAATCAACATATAGGGGAAATTCCTTCAAAATTTTCATGGCTTGAGCGCTTCAAAGATTTCAATTTAGAAAATAGCAGAATTTCTAGATATATACATGCATGTTTGTCCATCCATTATTAATGGTAATTAACAAAAAAAAACTAAATGGAAGAGATGCGTATAAAAAATATTGAAGGGAAGGAGTCTTGCATGAGGGCTCGTTGAAGTAGGAGGATGTTGAAACCATGTCAATTCAGATTAGGTGCTCAAATTATTTCACCAAGAAACAAAAAGTCTATGTTGGCGACTAATTGTTGAAACCCTTGGGCATGGAATGGCTCATGGAGATTTCTACTATAAATCATGTCCTTGGTTAGTCTTGATGGAAGGAGGTAGTGACATATGATATGCATTCTACAACATTTATCAACTAACATAAGAGCATCTTGAATTGTTGCTACAACTCATGAAATTCACCCATACAATGCTTCACAAATGAGATATAAATTCAAATAGGAGAATACTCTAGAATAGTCTTACAAATGAGATATAAATTCATATAGAAGAATACTCTAGAAGTGTCTTATGGAAAAATCAAGGTAAGAAAATAAATTACATCTAACTAAAAATAAACATCAAGGCTTGCAACACAACTCATCGAGAGATTTTTTATTAGCAAGAGTAATTACAATATTCTAACACTCTCCATTACTTACTGCTGCTAAGTGTTATTCTTCAATATTTTCAACACTTGAATTTTGTCTATGAAAATCAAACATATCTCTTTCCAATTGCTTTGTAAATATATCAGCCACTTGTTCTTTTTATTTACAAAATTCCAAGTATATCTCACCATTGTTTACAATCACTCTCATGAAAATATATCTAGTATCAATATGCTTGTTTTTTTGGTGAAAGACATGGTTATTTGATAGAGTTATTTCTCAGCTATTGTCACAATATATTGAATTTGGTCCTTCTTGTTTGTGTTGAATATCACTCATTACTCTACACAACCAAACTAGTTGATAAGTTGCTATTGTTGATACTACTTTCTCAGCTCTTGCTGATGAGATTGTCACAATGTGATGCTTCTTAGATGCCCATTAAAATAAAACCTAAATCAAGATGGAAGACATATCTTGAAGTATTCATTGTATCATCCATACTACCTAAAAAATCACTACCAGTATATCTAACCAAGGAATCATTAATTGTTTTTGAATACAATATACCATCCCCTAATGTTTGAGCAGTATATATGTATATAAGAATTATATTTCCAACATGCCAATGTGAGTGTTTTGGAGACTCCATGAACCTAGAAATAAATATAGCAACATACATAATTGATGGCCTAGTGGCAACGACATACATGAGGTTTCCAACCAATCTCTTGAGTAGATTTAGATCTACATTGGATCCTTTATCCCCTTGGTTGATATTTGTCCTTGTTATAGTAGGATTTGGTGTTGGTTTATAGTTAATCATCATGAACATATTCAACATATCCATGATATACATTGTTTGGAACACAAAAATTACTGAATTTGATTGTATGACTTCAATACCAAGGAATTATATCATTAAACCAAAATCAGTCATTTCAAATTCTTGTTTCATGGCCGATTTAAACTTGTCTACTCATAGATTTCCCATGAAGATGATATCACCAACTTGTAAACAAACAATCAAGAATTGAATTTTCTTATTCAACTTCCTATATGATGTGGGTTGACTATTGCTTATGTTGAACCCATTAATAATCAAATATAAACTAAACCTTCTATACCAAGCTCAGGGATATTTATTAAGCTATAAATTCCCATAGCTTAACCGAGGAAGATTACTTGCTGAAATTACACATAAAATTGAAAATTTTCTACTAACTCATTTCTTGTAGCTTACTAGCTACGATTTATAAAAATATTTAACTAGATTATGATACCCATAATGAAATGCATCTACAACACTATAAATGAATATGAATGCAACTAATAAACTTATTCACAACAACAAATAAAGCATTCAAACACACATAGTTAAGAATAACAATTAAACTCATGAAATAAATTAGAAAATAGATAATCATTTATCTTTAAAAATGCATGGGAAAAAATTGCCTGGGAAGGATGTTTCATCGAACCCTAGACTTCTTGTTCCAGATATCAACAACAAGTCACCCCAAAGTTGGGGCTAGGAATCCAAAAAATAAGGTTGCCTCTCATAGTTCACTAACATCTCTCTATCACATAACCCATTGGGATTCTCCTACAATTTTCTCGAATTTTCTCCAACTCTCTTCCTGTTGACCTTCCCAACCCAAGCAATGTATCCCTTCATTTCTCTCAGTCCATTGGGCATTCCATTTATCTACCAAGGTCTATTTGGCACATGAAGCTAGTAATCTTTCTATTGGAAACTCAAGGGAACTCACTGCTAGGAAGACTACCAACAACCAACAATAACACTTGATGTTACAGTGCAACACCCACAAGAGTTGACTCTTTCGGTATAAAAACCTAAATCTTCAATCTTAAGCTCCATAATGCTCCGAAAATGCTCCAACATAATTTAGAATTCATTCAAACTTCATGGTATAGTTCAATTGTTCTTTTCCCTTTGTCCCTGCTTGTTGTTCATGCCAAAACTAAATGTTAAAATATGCATAATCTACCCATATGAATTTCCTCTATTTTCCCAATATAATTGACTTCTCACTTTTTCCAATGTTGATTATGCTTCAGTCTCATGCTGCTAATAAATATGGGATTGAATCTCACACCAACCCTCTTACATGAGTTTAATGATTGAGCTCTCATACGCTCAAACATAAATAAAATGTTTTCCCAAATGATAATAAAATTTATAAATATGGGTTGAATCAATACCCATAATTAATTTTCCCTTCGGACCCCTATTAAACACTCTCTTCGCTTGTGGAAAACTCAATGTCCATCTCTATCCATATCCCGAACAAATGGTATCACATTATATTTATTAAATTAAGAAAATACCTTTCGCATCTTTCATTGCTTCGACATACCCATATTCCTATCTACATTATGCATTAATTAAATTGGGGATTATACTGGGGATGTTACATAAGCCCATATAGATTTTTCTTGAATATGTACATTTTATCTTGTAATTTTATCACATGTCCTAGTGGTTGATCTAGATAGAATTTTTCTTCTAAAGTACCATTTACAAATGCTCGCTTTACATCCATTTGATAAAATTTCCACCTATTTTGAGATGGTATGGATAAGACAACTCTAACTTTATCTAAACTTGAAATTGGTGCATAGGTATCACCATAATTAGCCGCATGATGTTGTGAAAAACCTTTTGCTACCAATCTAGCCTTGTAAACCCATTTTACACCAATGCAATATTTACCTCTTCATAATTGTACAAGATCCCATGTATCATTATTCTCTATTTAATCTATTTCTTCATCTATTTGTTTGACCCAATTTTATTATTTAATTACTTCTTAAAAATATGTGGTTTTGATAAGTAAATCATGCAAAATTTGAATGCACATCTAGATATTCATAGATTTCTCTAAAGCTTCTAGTCTTTCTAGACCTTAGGGAAACCCCTGTAGGGTCATATTCACTACTTGATTGAGAAATAGGAAAATATAGGGTTTTTCGGTTGGATGACTCACCTTGAACAACATTTATTGTAGTCCTTGTTGGAGTACCTTTGACTAATTATTGTGTTTGTTAGCCTTTATTCCCACCTTGTGCAATCTACTTCTCCGCTTCATCTATTGTTTGAGGTATTGTTGCTCCAACAATTATAATATTGTCTATGTGCCTGGCCCATGTTTCATCTTATTTTAATTCAATATCCATGTTGATTATCACCTTCTTTGTAACTGGATTATACAATTTATATTCCTTGGACTGATCACTATCCCCAAGAAAAATGCACTTTTCACTTTTTTCGTCTAACTTTCTTCTTAATTGTTTTGGCAAATGAGCATATGACACACAACCAAATACTGTAAAGTTTATTACAGTGAAACTCATAAATATCCATGCTCCTTGTGGGACTTTGTTGTTCACACATTCAATGGGATATCTATTCTAAACATAAACAAAGAAAGCTACTTCTTCACCTCAAAAATCATTTGAAAAATGTTTTGCGTTCAATATGATTCTAGCAATATTCATAATGGCTCTATTTTTTGTTTCTACTACACCATTTTTCCGAGGTGTATACTTTGTTGTAAACTGTGTGTTGATTCCATGCTTCTTGAAGAAAATAGAAAAATGATTTGAATTATATTCACCTCCTCTGTCTGATCTTAACACTTTAATTTGATAACCACTTTGCTTCTCCACCAATGTCTTGAATTCTCTGAACTTGTCAAATGTTTTAGATTTATTTGCAAGAAAGTACACTCAAGTATTTATGTTGTAATCATCTATGAAGGTTAGGAAGTAGTAACTTCCTCCTAGTGATTGGGTGTGCATTGGTCTACACAAATATATATGAACCATATCCAAGGGTGTCTCTACTCTATAAGACACTCCTTTAAGGAAACTATCCATTTGTTTCTTTTCCAGAATGCATGTCTCATATGAAGTAGTTGTCTCTTGAATGGGAGGCAAGCCTTTAACCACTTTTTTTCTACAATAATTTTAGGAGACCTATAGATGGGAAAATATGAAATTCCACAGCCAAAATTCATCCAAACATCTTTCCTTTTGGGAAAATGAGGCATCATTTCTACCATAATTCATGGCAAGAGGATACCTTTTTTTCTTTTTCATATTCACCCTAGAATCAACATCTTACTTAAAGGTTTGTCATATATAAAATAATCATTTCCCTTAAAGTTTGATACCCTTGTTGTGACCCTAGAAGAGAGAAAAGACTTGAGTTAGTTTAGTCTAGATGAACTGCAAGCTTCCCTCATCAATCATGAACACAGATTGAATAGATCAAGTATGTCATTAGAGAATGCAGTTTTCACACAATCATCTATAAGTCGTGGAAGAGGAAGGGGGAGAGCTAACTCTAGAGGAAGAGGAAGAAGTTCTGACAGAAATGGATGCAATAGAAATCGTAGAAATACTAGTGGAAGAGGTAAAAACCCAAGTACTAGCTAGTCAAGTTGTCAAAGAACTGACAAATCAAAGATTCAATGCCATTAATATAAAAGGTATTGACATTATGCATATGAGTGCAGAAAGAGACAGTACAATCAGAACAAGCAAATTCAAGATCAGTCACACAACATAAATAACCAAACTCGCCCTATGTTTATGGTGTGCATTGTAGTTGTGTCTAGCATAGTAGAAATGCCTAATATAGTGTCACCATTTGAATGCAATGTTGCTCAAGAAATTCCATGTGACATATGGTACTTAGATTCAAGCTACAGTAACCACGTGATAGGAAACATAGAACTATTTTTTGGTTTGGATGAGTCATCCCAAACCAAGGTTATACTTGGAACATATATCCAAGTCATTGTCTTAGGCAAAGGCAGTATAAACATTTTAACCAGACAAGGAGAACAAATTTTTTTGTATGATCTATATTATGTTAATGGTCTGAATCATAATATGATGAGTATGGGGAAACTGTTACAAAAATGATACAAAATCTACATGGAACATAATCATTGTGTGATCATGGATAAATGCCCAAGAAATCTTCTTATTGCAAAAATCCATATAACAAGTAACAGGATGTTCCCATTGACATTGAAGCCATCCAAGATGAACAATACAACACAAATTGTTGGTAAAATAAAAAGTTTGCAGTCAGACAGTGCATTTACAATAGAAAGTGCACACAGTTCTAATGAAGAAAATAGTGTGCACACTGTTGAGAAAGGAGAAAATGACGTAGAGGTGAAGGAAGCATTCTAATATAAAACAAAAGATTATTCATGGCTATGGAATTTCAGATTTGTACATTTGAACTTTGGAGGTTTGAAGCTACTACACACAAAGAATATGGTAAAAGGCTTAGCATTGATTGAAAAACTAGAAAGGATATGTGAAGGCTGCATATTTGTCAAGCAACACAGAGAATCATTTCTAGTTGGCAAGTCTCACAAAGAAAAATCTCCACTGGAAATAGTACACTCAGAAATTTTTGGACCAATGCAAACTCCATCTATAGGAGGAAGTACTTATTTTCTAACATTCATTGATGATTTCCCATGAAAGACATGGATTTATTTCATAAAGCATAAATTTGACACATCGGGCTGTTTTCAGCAATTTAAATCAGTTGCAGAGAAGAAGAGTGGTTATTTCATCAAGTGTCTAAGAAAGGACAAAGGAGGAGAATACATTTCAAGAGAATTTCATAAATTTTGTAAATTTCATAGCATCTATAGGAAATTTACAGTGCGATGCACACCACAACAAAATCGTGTCACATAAAGAAAGAACAGAACCATCATGGAAATGGCACGCAGTATGTTGACAACCAAAAATTTGTCAAATGGGTATTGCACGAAGGTAGTGACAACTGCAATATACATATTGAACAAATGTCTGACAAAGAGTGTGAAGAATAGAGTTCCTCAAGAAGCCTCGATAGGTTCAAAGCATAATGTGGCACACATAAAAAATTTTGGTTGCATCGCATATGCATATGATCGAAATGAACGGGGAAGGAAGCTAGACAACAAAGAACATAAATGTATATTTGTTGGGTATTCTGAAGAGACAAAAGGATACAAGATGTATGACCTTGTCACAAGAAAAGTCATAATCATCTGCAATGTTCAGTTCATGGATAATGAAGCATGGAATGGAACCATAGCAAATACAACACAAATTATTGACGCAATGGAGCATGATGATACAAAAGATGAAGTGGTTCAAACATCATGCACAAGTTAGTGCACAATCCCATCTACATCTAGCACTACAATGAAAATTACCGCGTAGAATACTCCAGTAAGAACAATAGGTGCACAATCTACACCTAGAGCACAAAAAACACCAACAAGTAGTCCAAGCAGTTCTACATCTCAAAATCCAACTTTAGCAAGTCTGTTACCAAGAAAGACAAGAAGTCTGCGTGACGTCTATAATGAAGACACAACAAATTCATTTTCAGTTTTTTCTCTGTTTTCACAAATAGATGATCCATTAACCTTTGAAGAAATCATATGCATAAAGAACAATCAAACATGGAATTTTGTTGATGTAACTGAAGAAACGGGTTTTATAAGCATCAAGTGGATTTATAAAACCAAGCAAGATGCAGAATGAAATGTACAGAAGTACATGTCAAGGTTAGTTGCAAGAGGCTTTACACAACAACCTAGAATTGATTTCAATGAAACATTTTCACCAGTTGCGCATATGGACAAAGTCAAGACTGTGTTATCTATTGTCGTGCAATACAAATGGTCGGTTTATCAGATGGATGTAAAGTCAACATTCTTGAATGGAAACTGAGAAGAAGAAGTATATGTGGAACAACCACAAGGTTATGAGGTTCCAGGACAAGAAGAAAAAGTGTACAGATTGAAGAAAGCACTGTATCATTTAAAGAAAGGTCTGAGAGCATGGTACAGTTGCATAGATTCCAATCTCACACAGAATGGATTTTAGAGAAGTAAAAATGAGCCAACATTGTAAATCAAATCAAATCATCAAGGTAATGTGTTAATTGTTTGTTTATATGTGGATGATTTTATATTTACAGGTGTTTTTGACATAGAATAATTCAAGATAATCATGAAGGATGAATTTCAAATGACTCATTTGGGACATGAGATATTTTTTGGGAATAGAAGTGCGTCAGTCCAAAACTGGCATATTTTTCTCACAGTCTAATCATACCAATGAAATATTGAAAATATTCAATATGGTGAATTCAAAAGCATCACCAACACCTGACATAATAGGATTGAAGCTAAGAAAGGAAGATAAAGGGTCCAAAGTGGATCCCACGTTGTTTAAAAGACTGGTATGTAGTCTTATGTATCTAACAGTGAAAATACCTGACATTATGTATGGAGTGATCCTAATTAAGTTTCATGGAAACTCCAAAAGAATCACATTGGAAGGAATGAAACAAAATCCTGAGATATGTGAATGGAAAAAAATATTTTGGCATTAAGTACTCCACTTCAAAAGATTTCAAAGTCACTGGATACACTGAAAGTGATTGTGGAGGCAACATAGATTGAAGAAAAATCACTTCATGGTACAAATTTCATTTTGGAACAGGTATGGTATCATGGGCATCAAGGAAGCAACCCATAGAGAGAATTTCTTCAGCAGAAGCAGAGTACCTCGCAGCTACAAGCGCAACTTGTCAACAAGTATGGATCAGAAGGATGTTAAAATATTTGTTGCAGGAACAACATGAACCAAATACAGTTTTCTGTGACAACAATTCATCCATCATGTTATCAAAGAATCATGTGCTTCACAAGAAAACCAAGCACATTGATACAAGGTATCATTTCATCAGAGAATTCGTGAGAAATACATAGATCTGTTTAGAATTTTGAAGGTCAAAAGAATAGATCGCAGACATTCTCACAAAGGATTTAGCAAGAGTTGCATTTCATCATCCGTGTATTAATATGGGAGTCCGTGCAGTAAGAAATGAGTGACAGTAAAATGAAAATTCAATTTTTTTATGTAATCTTCTTTTGTAATCCCGCCAACTTATAATTAGGGGGAGTGATGGAAATTGTAAATTACAATTCAATGAGATCTTCACGTCTCCTTCAATTTTTATGTCAATCATTTTTTCAGTAGTTTTTCAGTCAGCCGAAATTTCATTGAGACAGTCAAACAATCTGTAAGTGAAAAGTCGCACATTTACTCAAAAATCAGTCAGAAATAAATAATTTATAAATGGAGCCTATTTCTATCCTCTCGAACTCTAGTATGTGGTTGAAGAGTCATTCAAATTAATGACGATATTTAATGTCGAGTCGGTCTTAGCTTCTGTAGGAAGTCTTAGTCAGTGTATATATAAGTCTGAGTCTCTAAGTTAATCGATGATGCTGAAGAGAAGTAGTTGATGCGTAGAGAAGAAACATAGAGGTAGAGAGAACCAACAACAAATGAAGAGTTGACAAAAGAAGTCATTGTAGCCAAAGTTCATCCCAGTCATTGTATTTTTTATTCGGGAACAACGTCAAAGTTCTTTAATATCAAATTTTTGTGTATTGACAAGTTTCTGTCTATTCCTGAGTTTATGTGCTAAGCATAGCACTATGTTATTCCACATTCATAAATCATTTCATTAAGTGTGTGTATTCACAATGCGCAACAAACTGAGAAGTTTGTGTACCGTGCATTGGTCTTGAGAACTCTATAGCATAGCCTGTTTGGTGTGCAGTATTTGAAATTACATTGTGTAGAGTAGACTACGTGCACTGTTGATCCAACAGAGATACTCCTTCAATTATTTGGAAAAATGTGACCAAAATTATTCCCATTAACTTCTCTGGTTTGATTCGAAGATATTCTTATCAAGTGCTCTGAGTCCATCTGAGGTATTCCTATTAGCTTTGTCGAAGGCATCAGAGCACTTTCGTCCATCGCCTCCGATGAGCTTTGGAGAATTTCCTTTCAACTTTGTCGATTAAGTGTCGAGCAATTGGTTTCATGGCCTCCAATGGTTTTGGGAAGTTATTCTCAAGTCCATCGATGACTTTGGAGCTGGTGTCATTAACTTTTCCAAGCTCATTCAATGCAGTTTCAATTAACTTCACCGATCACGTTCGGGGTGGTTGTTCTTAACTTTGCCCATGGTTTAGGCCACCTTCATGTTAACTATTCCAACGACGCAAACTGAAAAATCACATACATATATTATTTCAATATCAACATCATTTTGAAAGTAGTATGTATTTTTGCGTGGTTCAAAACCCTGATTTAATTAATGTGAATTTGAATAATCTTTAAATTAAATAATTAAATTATGGTTTAAGCACTTAACTATATGCTAAAATAAATTTTAGATTTAAATCATCTCTGTATAAATACATATAAAAATTAAGAATCATTCAAATTAGAAAGTCTAAGATCTTGACATCCTTTGGGTAGAGTGACACTTTACCAAAATAGTTTTGCATAGTGGAGGTGGAAAAATGATATTGATCAATCACTTTAAACTAGATGCGAACACCAATGGATGAAATTTTGAATACTCGTAATTTGTTTGCACAACATCAAATTAGAATGTTGTTTGTTGTGTAATGAAGATTGTGGAGAGGTACTTCCAATGAGATAACTAAAAGTTCCATTCAAGCATCCCACTGGTGTAATGGATGACAAGGCTAGTTTAAGTGAGAAATCCCATGACGATGGTTTTGACACTTGCAAGAGTTGGATTTAGATTTTGCGAGTTGTGTTTGAATTGCAATGGTGAAAATCATATAATTGGCATGTTTCTGGGAAGAAAAATGCATTTTGACGGATACCGAAAAATTGCGCTCAAAGGCATTTTTTAGTGAAGGTTTGGGTCTCGCATTCGATGTTACTTCTCTCAAGATTGATTATGTAATTTCCTTAGGCATCTTTTATGTATAAAACCTTATTTTATCCATTGAAACTTATGCAAACAATAAGCGACGCAGAAATATAAATCCACCAAAACAACCAATTAATGTTTGAACCCCTTAATAGAATTTTGGGGCTGGAAGGACCAATTTTCCTTCAAGATGCATTCTAGATCCAACGCAATACCAATATGTGTTGTGGTTAACCCATATGATTCTAGTAGACAATTTATCATTTATGTTTTAGTAATACAATTAAAAAATTAAACACAAACAAGTTGGTACGATGTGCACGATGAAAGATACTAGTGATGTAACCAACTTAACTACAATTGCAATATGAAGTGGGTCAGGAAATAAAGGAAATCAATGACCAACTATCTAACTAGGCATGGATAGATTAGTCACTAGAAATTTTATGAGACCGACTAATGGGTGCAGAAAGAAAGATACAATCTAGTGCAGGATGAGAGAGGTCTCAGGACGAAGGTGGGCCTTGCTGACCATGTCAACGTTCGCAAGATGAAGAATATCATTGTCAATCCATTGAGAGACGATGAGGGATATACCTATCCTAATTGGTTTATTTTAAAGGGAGATGGATCTTTCTTAACAGACCCTTTTTCTAATTATTCCATATCACTAAAAGGTGAAAGGGAAAGAGCATACTCAAAGATATGAAATAGCTTCCTAGCCCTAATTTAATGTGACGATTTGTAAAATAAAAGATTTAGTTGTGAATTGAAAATGTTATACTAAGCCATCCATGTGGAAGCAAGGAAAGGGAAATCTGTTATGTTTCTTTTTAACCTTCAAAGTGTCTACGTGTGGCTAAGTACCTATGCAAGATAAAACACTAAATCTTCTTTTTATTAGTTTTCTGAGTGCTGAAAAATAAACCTAGACTACTTCGTGAAATTAGGCTAAAAAAGCATTACAATCGGTGGGAAACAATACTACAATTAGTGGGAAAGAATAATTTTGCATGACTACTAGTTTATATAGTCACGCACAGTGCATAGTCTATGCGAAATGAAAATATAGACATTGAACAGTTCCACAAGATCCTCACATCTGTTTTTCCCAAACCCACACAAACATAGAGAAATTGTGGGATTGAAATTTCAATTAAGTTCTGTTGATTAGAGGCTCAATTATTGCATCTGAGGGTTGGATGAGGATGGTTTTGATCCCTACAAACATAAATGAGTAAAAAAAAAATCTCTAATAGCTTAATTGGGGAGGAATTTGATCCCCATCCCGAGTATGGTCACCAATCTGTTGTTCTTGTTTGAGCACTAGAATGAGTTAGTTGATTAGTCGCTCAACTAAAGAGAAAACAAGATAGTAAATAACAAGAAAAAACACTAAGCTAATAGGGAAAAAAACTAAATGGATGCATGAAAGAGAGAAAAGAAAGAACTACCATAGGATTGATCTTCATATTGATAACACCTAGGAGAAGTATGGGAACTTATGGGTTCCCTATTCCTCCTTGGGAGGGCTCTTTAATAACCCAAATACAAATCTCTCTTCTTCTAAAAATGGAAATACAATGGTGAAGACTTGATGTTTTAATTTCTCAAGAGGAGAGAAATGAAACACTTGCTATCAATACTCAAGTATCTCTAAGAGAAATATGGCTTCTGTAAAACCAAATGAACAACTTAAAAATACGCAAAATTCTTCTCTATGTTTGCATAACTTGGTCATGTATTTATAGGACCAATGCAAACTTTTTCATAGCTTTCTTGTAGTGTGAATGGGATCCCTTTGAAGGTAAATCCAATCATTTTAGTAACCCCGAGGATAGATTTCAGGTCGATTTGAGTGTCTTGTCTTAGTACACCCCAATATGTAAGTGGTTGAGGCTTGAGCAATTTCATTAATGCATCGTTTCCGCATTAGCATGGGTTATTGTGGAGACAACCATGTATACCACATAATTTTCACATTCAACGTTGTGTTGTCTCACGTGGATGTGCGCAAGTAAGCCTTGGGGAAATTGCACTAAATTGAAGAACTATTTGTATAGCTTTGCTTGTTGAATAGATTTTGTAAATTCTTGAGGTATGGTGATTAATATGTGGTGCTGGTACTTTCTTCCACCATTTCTTGTATTACTCTGAGCAATTTTTCGGTGATAACAAGAAGAAATAGGCATCCTAGGGAAGTTTGTATATCGAGACAAATATTTTAAGTGTTTACAAAGATATTTCGAGGCACCATCAAACTATTCATCAACCCATCATGGATTCCTACTCAGTATTAGTTCCACTAAGAATTCAATAGGTCAAACATAAGTTTTGGTTGATCTCATTCCCTCGTGTATCAGGAAATGCTTTATTTCCTCACCATGCATGAATTATGCAACCATGTAGGTAAAAGATATTGATGTATACATCCAATACCCAAAAAAGGGACAATAATGTTTTTATATTGTTGTAGAGCATACACTTGTGAAACATTATTACACTCAAAATCCACCTAAGGTGCAATTAATTAAAAATTTTCTTGCATTATGTTAAACGCATCCATCAAACTAAAATAGGGGGATGATCTTAAATTGTTCTAGATCATGATGGTATAAAACATAATGGACCAATTACATCATAATATTTTTCTTGTTGTTTTTCTAAGTCGTTTTTCCATAACATTGTTCATTAAGACAATAATAATAAATTTAATGAATTTTTACTTTCCAAGTTCCATGTACATTTGGTGTCTTATCAATTGGGAAAAGTAAAATTAACTGGAATGGGGATATTATAAATCTCCTATATCACATTCCTGATATTCTCTTAATTCCCTGATCATCGTTATTGAGCTTCGAGAACATTGTGACTGGACCTTGGTTTATTCAAAGAATTTATCTTATGGAAATTTTCCTTATCAAAATCCCTATAGGTACATGAGGATGTCCTAGTACTCTATTACTAATATAATATCATTTCTTCCTAGAGAACAGACCTCTCACTTGTCCATCTCATCCCACATCTTTCTTAATGAACCAATGTTTTCATCCTTCAGGCACAAATAAAGGATCCATCCTCTTTTTACCATTTAATTGACTGCATCTCTCACTTTCTTCTTATACAACCAAATTTTTATTTACTCATTTTGCAACTTATACATTCTAGTCTATCTTGAATACATCATTTGGATGATAAACTAATCTCCAGGTAAGAACGTGGGACTAGATTAATTCTGGTTGGGCACAGGAGGGACTCTAATAGGTCATCAAATGAATGTGGTTTGCTTCTTATGGATTATTTATACAAAGTTCTAAACGATAGATACTATCTGGTAGTGCTGGGGAAACACTTACATTACTAAGTGTACCAAGATATTACCTAAGTAGAGGAAAGTATTTAACTATATTTTCTTTGAGCTCCATCCACTTCATATTAATAAGCTAACTATTACCATGGTGGTCATGGGTTGAACCCATGGGATAAAATAAAATACAAATCCTCCAATCATCAAATTAAAGTAACGCTCATACCATCCCACTTCCTTCACACCCTATGTGAACTTATGCATATCTATATATAAAATCTAAAAGGGTGAGAATACCTTGAAATAAAAAGGAAGTTGAAATAACTATCAATGGTGTGGAAAGTACAAGTAAGCCTATCGGGGCTATGAATTTTCACTAATAGTTGGTCCATGCTTGTATGGTATCGAGGAAAGTTCGTTGGGGCTATGGATGCTTGCTGGTAGTGAAGAAATGCTAAGAAAATAGGCATGAGGAGCATACTTATGTAAATGTATATTTGTTATAGAGAATATAACCTATGGCAAGACCATGGTCTATCAGGGTTTTATAACAAGTTGAAGAATTTACCTCAGTAAACAACTCTCAGAAAAGGACATGCAAGATGGAAAGTAATTTAAAGTTGTTGATATATTTTTTAAATTGAAGAATTATTTGTTGTACTCGAAGTTACCTACAAATTCTTGAACTTACCTTTAATGTCCATATCGGAAGTGAATACCTTTAAGTTTCTATGAAATATATAATTGGTTATTCCAGTGTGTTTCTACTTTTTGTTTCCATGACACCCCCCTTTCATTTTTCTCTCATAAGAAAGAGGAAAAAGGCCCCCCTAATAAAAATATAAGTTCATCATCTAATTTTTGTTGGATATACTCTATATACTAAAATAAAAAAGCATAATTTTGGATCATAATAAACTGTTCTCTTTGAGGGAACATCGCTCTGATCATTGCATAATGAAATCAATGGTTTTTCCATAAGATCTATGTTTCTGTTGATCCTCTATCACTCCTCAACTTCAGGTCTCATTGCGCTTAACATGAATATTTTAGTTAATTATAGTGATATGTTTTCTCTTTGTGCAAGGAGTTCAAAATGACATTTCATTGCATCTTTCAAAAGTGAGTAGTTGACTTTGCTAAATGACACAATTGCACACATATTATATTTAAGATCATCCCAATGGGCCTTGAGCTATTAGAAACTTTTGTCAGTGTAACATCCACACCTTGAATCAAAAGAATGTTAACGTATCATAATAGTTTAGAACATTACTTTCAATTAGGAAGGTAAAACATCTCTGTCCTGGTGATGATGGAAGATAAATTAGCTAAGGTCAAGGCTAAGAGTTATTTATGCTTATAATTCTTTTATTATGGGTAGGCCTATCCCTTCTATTATTTTTCACTTGATGACTCAAGAAAATAAATAGAAATTATTACATAACAATAGTTATCTTCATCCTTGTATAACATAGGCTAGTCATGTTGTGGTTGCAGGAACAATGAGACTTATCATAAAGTCATTACTCACAAAGAATGACTTCACTATTTTGAATGCTCGATTGTGACACACTTCAGTGAAAGGTCGGATACCATTAGATGATCATAGGCACCTTCTATCCTTGTCCATATCATCCTAGCTTAGTTCATGATCATATCTCAATACATAGATATATTAGCATTCATAAGGAAACTACATCTATCTATGGGCCTTCCTTTAACATGTCTCCATTAGTTCCTTATCCGTATACAAATGTCTAAGCAGTTCCATTGGAGTCGCAACCCATGGTGCGAACCCATAGGGATTTCCTTGTCGACCTTTCTTGTATCAGGATCCTACTTCATGTCGCTTTAAAGAGGTTCAAAAATCCTAGAGGCCACAATCATGTCAAAGATTCTTCATCAGGATTGATCCATCTAGATGATAATTGAACACCCCTTCCCGATTTTTCAACATTTGGAGTTTGCAAGCCTATCAGACTCTCCTCTATTAGATATATATTTTTTTACTTCTCTCCCCCCCCCTCAAATCAGTCCTTTTTTTGAATCAAGGGCCTAGGCCATGAACATGACCACCCATCCATCCAATTGAAATTGGACTAACCCACGACTTATGTGTTTTCTTTCATTTTCGTTATCGGATTCCGATAACTTGTCGGGCTAAACACATCGTATTTCTCCACTTTATTGATGAAAATTTCCCTGGGGGATTTCCTGATCCGATAATCCCATCAGACTATCCTACCGAACCAACCTTTTATCTCATCAAATCTCCTTACCATAACTATTTTCCTTGTAGGGGTGACATGGTGTCGACATGTTGATCTAAAGAGCTAAATTAATGTCTTTTGAATCACCTTGAGACTAAGACTCCATGCACTCGTTGGACATATCCTTTAGAGAAAATATGGCAGGTTCCCTCCTCCCGAAGACCATTGTCCTACCCGAGAGCCTATCCATTTGTCCTTCCCGAGAGCCTATCCATTTTCCCCTTCCGATAGTCTTATCAGAAACCCTCCCATTGGAAGGAATATCTTAGAACCACTCGAAGAGTTTTTATTTTCGAGTACCATCTCCTGAAAAGGAAATCAAGTTATCCCGTCACACTTATTGAATTTCCTATTTACTTATTTTATTCACCCTTCATCAAATCTCAATTGTAACACTGTTATGATTATAAAATGGTATCATCCATCGGGAAGAAAAAAAAGTATAAGAATGTTATGGTCAAAGTTCCATAGACATATGTGACAAGTACGGGAACTAACAAATCAAGGGTTAAGATTCACTTCAATAGAAGATCGATGGTAATCGAATCTCTTGGTAAGAAGATCATTTGTTAAAACAAGGAACCTTAAACTAAGAATCAATTTAACTCGTCTCTAAATTGAAGGGGTAAGGGAAACATTAAGCTAAGCACTATTTCCGAAAAGTATCGGAAGGACGTGAAAATTTAGTGACGTGAGCAGGGTAAAAAACTAAAGGGAAGAGAATGCTCCACACTCGTCTCCATAAGAGAATCCAAGATTGACATAGAGGGAACATGGTCGTACCTTGGAATACTCCTTCGAAATCAGAAAGGGCACGGAGAGGCCATGAGATAAACATGAATTTTCTAGCTATATGATAAGGTAGATCTTTCATGCGTGCTATCATCTTAGAAATTACACTAGCCTCATTAAATGGATAGAAAAAAAAAAGAGTGTAATTCATTGTCC
>JASDQU010010498.1:108869-122151 GCA_032191745.1 Picea mariana | reverse complement strand
AATAATTTAATTTTACACTAGCGTATTAACACCTTTAAATAAATTATAAAACTAAAATTTAATTAAAATAAAATAAAAATGAAATTTTAATTATTCAAAAGGGCGTATTAATATTTTTAAATAAACTAATAAACTAAACATTAATATATATAAGAAAAATATAATGGCGAGAGTTTAATGTGTAGGCATTATCTGGCAGCCTTTAAGGTCGGGCTTTGGCA
Organism: Picea mariana; assembly: GCA_032191745.1. Classification (NCBI taxonomy): domain Eukaryota; kingdom Viridiplantae; phylum Streptophyta; class Pinopsida; order Pinales; family Pinaceae; genus Picea; species Picea mariana. Next base: position 121,930 of record JASDQU010010498.1, on the reverse strand, counting down.
TGAGGCCCATGTGCCCAGCCTCCGGCTCTCAGTACCAAACACCTATCTCTTCAACCCTACACGTCCTTCCTCTGCCGCCTCTCGCCTCTTTCCTCGGCTCTTGGCGTTGGTGTTGGTAATGCCCGCCATGAACGTTGTTGACCTTTTGGTAAGGGAATGGGATTGACATTGGCAGTGCATGAGAGTTTTCCACATTTGTAATTTCTGAATGTTTCTCAACAAAAGGTGCCATCTCAATAGTTAACTTTTCTGAACTAATTTCAGATTTAGTGTGCTTCAGTGTGGATGAATATTTCTTTAGTTTTTCTCATGGTGGCTCAAAGTGTATTGATAAATATCCTTGGGTGGACTACTTACCAGGCTTACGAGGTTTCCAACATCCAGATTTGTAAGAGTGTGTCGGGATTCTGCTCTTCATGTGGGCTGTGTTGTCTGTGTGTGGGATGATGATGGATGAGGACACCTTGAGGTAGATTGCTATCCGGATTGTTGATTAGCTTATAATGCAGATTACTGGTTGTTGGTGCATATGTTTAATATATTGTTGATGCAAATGGTCCGTAAGCCGTCTCAAATTAACCATGATGTGAAGACTGTTTGGGAGGCAATGAAACGATCTCCATCATCTGTAATACTTATGGCTTTCTCATTTATTTTTGTTTGGTTTGTTGGCGGGCTCACTGTGGTATTGACAAAATTTGTCATGATTATCATCCTCTATGAAAAAGGCCTCACACCCAATTCACTGGCCCTGAATCTTGAAAATAATCTGCAGGAAGTCAGAAATTGTGGCGATATGGATGCCAACGAAAAATTGTGGTGATATGATGCTCTGATTGAAATGCATCAGATTGACTTTGAATGATGTGATTCTAGATGGTGATGGCATGTGGGTGGCTGGACTATTCTTCACAAACATGTGACCATCCCCAGTTTCAGATTGTGGCCATAGCGCTGCACACAGATATTATCAATCAAGGGTTCCCATAAATAATAAATTGTGGATTTCAGTCATTCTTTCACTGTATCTGCCTTAGATCTGCCAAAACAACACACTTGCACTAACAACTTTCACTGTATCAACCTCAAATCTTTAGATTGATTACATGGATCTACATTTCCAGACAGTTTGGTGCTCATCGATTTGTGATCTCCTTAAACTAAGTTGTGCTGATATGAGTATTTACAGCGAGATTATTATAGTTTGTGGTTGAGATTTCCAACTACATCTGAGTTACTCTCTGACAGTGGCTGAGTTCATTCTTGAGAAGGTCAATTTGGGAACGCGTGGAGGTTTTTTTTTCTTACAATCAATCAATCCATGCAAATCCTAAAGCTCTTCAGTTCGAATCCTGGAGGCTTAAACATGTTTCCCTCTATGGCCCCTGAAGCAGAGAGTAGAGGCAGCCATGGCATACTTAGCGAGCTCCGTCACCAGCCAAGAAAGTCCTCACTCAGAAGACACGAACAATAATAGCCACAACCAGGGTTCCAATACCTGGGAACAAGATCGATTCCTCCCCATTGTGAACATAAGCCGAATTATGAAGAAGGCGGTTCCTATGAATGCCAAGATAGCAAAGGATGCCAAGGACACCATCCAAGAATGCATCTCCGAATTCATCAGTTTCATTACCAGCAAAGCGAGCGACAAGTGCCAGCGTGAGAAGCGGAAGACAATTAATGGAGACGACCTATTACGGGCCATGGGTACCTTAGGGTTTGAAGACTACGTGGAGCCTCTCAAGATTTACTTGCATAAATATAGAGAGGTACGCATCTCAAACTTTGAATTAGTTCTTCAATTTTCTCTATTCTGGGTTTAATACTGGCAGCCTATTGCAATTGAAAATTTGTGATAATTTTTTTAATCTGATAAAATATTTAATCCTTGATATTTGTATCATGCACTAAATATACAGTATTTTTATTTCCTGATAAATTATTTTCCTTATCCGAACTGTTAGATAAATGAATATAAACCAATTCTCTAGCTCCGCGTACAATCTGTAAAGGATTCCATCAATTTTATATTAGACTTTATCCTGTGTTTTAATACGATTCTTAAAGTATGGTGCTTTAAGAAGTTTCTTAGCAGTTTCCATAACGTACATTTCAAGGAATCAATTTAACGTGAAAAGGTTCAGATATCATTATGTACAAGGTGTCCTTAGGCATGCAAAAAAAAATTGTGAATTTAAGTCACATGCAACGATTAATAGCGCCATTTTGGATAGGCTACTATAGAGTATTGCTTCAATAAAACTATTTTTGGCAAGATTTTTTTAAAATGAGATGGTTAGGTAGGCCAGGAGCCCCCTTCAGAATAAGCATAATATAGGAATGTTCGGACTGATCTGTAGCGCCAAATAGTCCTGGGCTTGAGTATTCTTATTTTTTTTTTTGGCGCAATAAAGTAAAGTGAATTGAACTCCATCAAAATGGGTCACGTGGTAATTTAAAAACCGCCAAAGAAACAAAGTTCTGGCTTATTTGACTTTAACCTAAAACAAATCCTGTGCAATATCAAAACAAAATCAATTGTGTAAAGAAAGAAAGCAAATTGAAACTTATTTATAGTTTTACTTTGGTAAATTTATAATGCATTTATTTTTATATTAGTTTTAAAATTTCTGCGTTTGGTTTGGTTTGCAGGTTAGGCGGAGGGGAATTTGGCCCTTAAGGCTCCAGTGTTTCAACTACAGCTCTGATACCATATGTAAGAGCCAAATTAAATAAACAACCATTTATTTTATACATAGCAGTAAACTTTAAAAGTTACCTTCATTTAGCACATTCACAATCAAATATATCAATAATAATAAAATTAATTAATCATAACGAAAAACAATGCATAAATTTAAATAAATACCTGAACCTGATGCTATTATCCCTCCTTTTGTCCGCATCTTGCCTCCTTGATCTCTTATGAACACTGCCCAAAACCGTTCCTCCCTGCCAACTAGGTAGCTCCCTAGCTCCAGGATATCAACGGATATCCCGACCCCCGTGCCCAAAACCCCCAGCAACCCCGGTGCACTGATACAATCTCACTCCCAAATTTTCACCTCTCTCTGAAATACTCAGAGCTCCCAAAATCCATCCCCAACTCCCCGTAGAATGCTTCCCATCCAACTCCTTCCCTTCCTTATCCCTCCTTCACTGACTCCTCCCCTCATTTACTCCCTACCTAACTCATTTATTACCTCCTTATCCCTTCCCGTTAATGCCCCTTATCCCCCTTTATTTAATATCTTATCCCTTGTCGTTAATATGTTTCCATTTTCGGGAACGTAACTTAATTTAATAATATATTTGATTATCCACCTTTTATTTATTTACCTTATTAATTAATGAGTTAATTAATACTTAAATTAATCATAATCAAGAATAACTAATTAATAATAAATAATTAGTTAATGTTATTTTAAGAAATAAATATAGTTTAGCTAATCTTTTAGGATTATATTATTAAATTAATTATAATTAATAATCAAGGGTCATTACAATGGAACAAAAGATTTCGGCATAAAGTACTCCACTTCAGAAAATTTCAAACTCACTGGATACAATGACAGTGATTGTGGAGGCAGTATTGATGATAGGAAAAGTACCTCTAGGTACACATTTCATTTTGGAATAGGTATGGTATCATGGGCATCAAGGAAGCCACCCATAGTGACACTTTCTTTAGCAGAAGTAGAGTACATCACAGCCACAAGCGCAGCTTGTCAAGTAGTATGGATGAGAATAATTTTAAAAGATTTGTTGTAGGAACAACAAGAACTAACTACAATTTTTTGTGACAACAATTCAGCCGTCTTGTTATAAAAGAATCATCTGTTTCACAAGAAAACCAAGAACATTGATACAAGGTATCATTTCATCAGAGAATTGGTGAATAACAAAGAGATATGCTTAGAATTTTGCAGGTCAAAAGAAAAAATTGCAGACATTTTTACAAAGGCTTTAGCAAGAAATGCATTTCAACATCTGCGTAGTAATTTGGCAGTCCGCGCAGTAACAGATGAGTGACAGTAAAATTCAAATTCAAATTTTTGATGTAACTTTCTTTTGAATCCCACCAACTTATAATTAAGGGGGAGTATTGGAAATTTTAATTACAAGTCGGTGAGATCTTCATGTCATCGTCAATTTGTCCGTCTGTCAAAATCTATCAGTAGATGAAATGTCAATCAGATAGTCTGACAATTTGTAAGTGCAAAGTCGCATGTCTACTCAAAATTCAGTCGGCAAACAAGAGAGCTATAAATGGAGCCAAATTCAATCTTCTCAAATTAAATTAAGTTGTTGAAGAGTCAGTTGTAGTTATGGTAGTGTTTAATGTTGAGTCGGTCTTAGCTTCTAAAGTAAGTTTATAAAGTCCGAGTTTTTTATTTTTTAAGAAGGAGGGGGAGATATAGATAGAGACCTAGAGAAAAGGAGAGAGGGATGCAGATAAGCAGTTCAAGAACCAGCAACATCTGAAGAATTGACATAAGAAGTATCAGAGCCGAAGCTCATTTTGTCATTATATTTTGTAATCCGAGCGCATTGTGCCGAAGTTCATTTTAATATCAAGTATTTTGTGTTTTGACAAGTTTATGTGTTATTTCTAAGCCTACGTGATAAAACATATCACTGTTTTATTCCACATTCGTACATAATTTTATATAGTGTCGGTATTCACAACGCACAACAATCTGAGCAGTCTGTGCACTATGCAGTGGTCTTGAGAACTCTGTCGTGTAGCCTGTTTGGTGCGAAGTATTTTAAACTGCGTTATGCAGAGTAGTCTGCATGCATCGCCCCTCATTTACCCTTTAAGGCGAAGATTTTGGTCTGTGAAAAAATCGTGATTATTTCCTAGAAATGCAATTTAAGAGAGATACAAAAAACATACAAAAAACCAGGATTCTGGTGTCTGCATTCGGAAAAAAGACAGATAAAATTCCAGGATTCAAGAGATACGAAAAAATAGACAAAAAGACAAGATTCCTGTGTCTGCATTCAGAAAAAAAAATTAAAAATAAAAGGCTAGGATTCCATGTGACAAAATTGTAATTATTTCCTAGAAATGCAATTTAAGAGAGAGAGAGAGGAAAAAGAAGCCAAAAAGCCAGGATTCCGGTGTGTGCATTCTAAAACTATAATTGGAACAAAATCAAGGCTATAGGTTGAGGGCATGAATACTAACCGTGGATTTAGATTTGTAAATACTATTAATTTTTTATCGAATTGGAGAGAACTCATACCTCGATGAAGTCAAATTTAATTCTTTGAATTTTGGATGAGGAAAAAAATTTGCGTGAACCATTGTTATTGGGATGCCAAACAAGATTCGTTAGCGTGAGTATAATGTAGGATGCCAAACATGATGAAGAAGATTACAACATGCACTGTTTCTTTTATGGAGCTCTCATATGGAGTTTGGGTCTAGAAATGGAAGTTGGTAGCATGATGAAATTTCATTAAAATTTTTAATTTTGAGAATAAAAAATTATAATTTTACAATATTATAGTTTTTATAATACAAATTAAATTAAAATTTTACAAATTGCTAGTGACATAACTCAGTCTGATGTTAAATTTTTTCCAACAAATATAAATGAAAAAATATTAGAAAATAAATATAATTTACTGCACCACGATTCTATTTATTCACTCCTTGTTTTCATGAAAATAAAAGCGAAGATGGAGCAAACCCCACAGAGATTATATCTGGGTTAATAAGGAAATCACATTACACCCATCTCATCTATCGATGTCATGGGTTCCTCAATTTTCATTTTCTGTGGTAGAAAAACATTATGGGCGTTACCGTTAGGGGTTCATGCTCATGCTCATGAGTATATTTATCATTGTCAATTTTCAAAGAGTGGAAAACAATAGGGTTTCTATACCTTAACATACAAAGAGTTAATATTAAAAGAGTTATATAGATTACATCATGTGTCAGATCCAAACATGTTGAACTGGCATACAAGTTAACAACTCGAGATTACATTTAACACTCCCTCTTATTATCAGATGTTACATTCATTAACACTCACAATGCTTTAGTGGTTTTGGATGACCACTAATCTCAAAAACAAATATAAACCTTCATGATGGCGAAAAATGATTTACACTCTACACATTCACTTGTGATTACTTTGCTATGAGTTTCATCCTCAAACTTTATTTTTGTTTCTCTTGTACCTGTAACCGATTGATCATTGATGTCCACATAAAAATGAATCTATCTCCCGAGATACATGGGTACCATCATTGATGTCCATATAAAAATGAATCTATCTCCCGAGATACATGGGTACCATCCGTCGTATTTGTTTTTCTCTTGTACCTGCAACCGATTGATCAATGATGTCCATATAAAAATGAATCTATCTCCCGAGATACATGGGTACCATCCACTGTATTTTTTTTTCTCTTGTACCTGCAACTGATTGATCATTGATGTCCATATAAAAATGAATCTATCTCCCGATATACATGGGTACCATTCGCCGTATTTGCTTGTTATCTATGAATGCATTTCACCTACATGTACTAAGCTCTCCCTTTTTGTCCCTCACTCTGAGATTACTATGTCACATTCCCCCCTGTTAATTGAAGATTCAAATTCTTTGATTCACCATGAAGCTTAGATACAAGTACACCTTACACCCTCGTACCTATACTTGTGGTTGATTCCACAACTTGATGTGACATTCGTTCTATGCATAATAAGGATACATGCTAACTGATTACACATCAATCTATGTAGGCCTAAATCAATAGGGCTTACTAAACATTTCGGGAATAAAACTTGCATATGACAAGGCTTACAACTTTGGATAACAAACCTTAGGGGTGTCGGGTCTCAGATCTACAACGCGTAGACAAACTTTGTGCAACACAATTGCAAATACCACATAGTGAAATTCTTTGTTGATGAACTCTCATGACTTACAACGTAGTTCATAGACTGATCAATAGACTGCATACTGTGATGATAACACTTAATAAAGTAATTTCTGAAATATTGTTCTACTCTTAGCACATAAACTATGAACTTAAGATTGTGAAAAAACAGAGTGAAGATATTTTCAAAACAGTAACTCAGAAATACATCAACACAAAGATATTTAATGTGTTATGAAATTGGGTGTTGCACGTGGTTACAAAATACAAAACTATGTAGAGCTTGTGTTCTTAGACTTCCTTGATTCTCCTCACAGTTACTGTTGCTTTTAACTATAAACTAACACATTCCTCTCTCTCTGTTTTTTACTACCTACAGACTCAGAAATATAAAGATGAAGGGTGAGAATTCCTGTAGAAGTAAAACGACTCAAAAAAATTAAGACGACAATAAATTCGATTGACTTTATCTGCAAAACAAAGCTCAAGAAATATAAAAGATCGACTCATTTAATATGGCTCATGCTAACACTCATGCTTGCCATGTCTGAATAAGTAATGTCTTTGTTTTCCCATGACAAAAAAAATTCCTCATAGGCATAAATCACACAACTTGTAATTAATATTTCCAACAATCCTCTTTAATTATAAGTAGGTGAGATTACAAAATACAAAATTTACATCAAAAATTTGAATTGACATGAACTATCAAATATCTGCGACTGCGTCGACTCCTAGATAATTGTGTAGTTTCTGAAATGCATTCCTTGAAAATCTTTTGTAAATATATATGTAATTTGTTCTTTAGACCTACAAAATTCTAAGCAAAATTCTTTGTTATTCACTAATTCTATGATAAAATGATACCTTATATCAATATGCTTGGTTTTATTGTGAAACATGTGATTCTTATATAACATGATGGCAGAGTTGTTGTCACAAAATACTGTAGTGGGTTCTTGTTTTTATTCCAACAAATCTTTTAATATTCTTCTCATCCAAGCATCTTGACAAGATGCGCTTCTAGCTGCAACATATTCAGCTTCAATTGAAGAAAGAGTCACAATGGGATTCTTCCTTGATTCCCATGACACTATACATGTTCCAAAATGAAATGTGTACCCAGAGGTACTTTTCCTGTCATCTATGTTTCCTCCACGATCATTGTTAGCATATCCAACAAGTCTAAAATATTCATAAGAAGAATACATAATTCCAAAGTATTTTGTTCCATTCACATATCTCTAAATTATTTTACCTGCCTTCCAACGGGATTCTTTTGGAGTTTCCATAAACCTTAAAGTCAAGCTCACTCCATACATAATATTTGGACTTGTTGCTATCAGATACATAAGGCTTTCTACAAAACCTTTTAAATAGAGTGGGATCCACTTTATATCCTTCATCTTCCTTGCTTAACTTCAATCATGTTATGAGAGATGTTGGGGATGCTTTGGAATTTATCATGTTGAATGTTTTCAAGGTTTCATGCACATATTTATATTGAGAAATAAATATACCAACTTTGGACTGGTGAACTTCAATACCCAAGAAATATTTCATAATTCCTAAATCAATCATTTCAAACTAATCCTTCATGACTGACTTAAATTCTTCTATGCCAAAATCACATGTAAAAATCAAATCATCTACGTATAAGAAAATAATTAACATATTACCTTGTTGATTTTCTTTGATGTATAGTTTTGTCTCACAATCACTTCTCCGAAATCTATTCTCAGTGAGGTAGGAATATATATGACTGTACCAAGATATGGGAGCTTTCTTTAACCCATACAGTGCCTTCTTCAACCTGTATACTTTGTTTTCTTGTCTTGGAATCTCATAGCCTTGTGGTTGTTACACATATAATTCTTATTAAAAGATATGGGAGCTTTCTTTAACCCATACAGTGCCTTCTTCAACCTGTATACTTTGTTTTCTTGTCTTGGAATCTCATAGCCTTGTGGTTGTTACACATATAATTCTTATTCTAAATGTCCACTAAAACATGATGAATTTACATCAATTTGATAAAAACTCTATTTATTCTTCACAACAATGGCCAACACAATTCTGACTATGTCCATGCATGCAACTAGCTCATATGTTTCATTGAAATCTATTTTAGGTTGTTGTGTGAAACGCCTTGCAATGAATCTTACCTTGTGCTTCTGCACATTTCCATCTTCATCTTGCTTGGTTTTATAAATCCACTTGACACTTATCACATCCTTGTATTTAGGTAGATCTACCAATTTCCATGTATGATTTTTTCTATGCATTTAATTTCTTTCTCCATGGCTTGTGCCCATACATCATCCTTGACATCTTCTTCAAAAGTTAATTGATCATCTCTTTTTGAAAACAGAGCAAAGATCGAAAATAAATTTGTTGTTTCACCATTATATATGTCGCATATACTTCTTGTCTTCCTTGATAACAAACTTGCCAATGTTGGATCTGGATATGTAGAACTACTCAGACTGCTTGCTTGAGTTTATTGTGCTCTAGGTGTGGACTGTGCACCTATAGATCTTACTGGAGTATTTTGTGTTACGCTTTGTGTCGCAGTTCCAGGAGTGGAAGGAACTGTGCTTTGACTTGTACTTGTTGTTTGAACCACTTCATCTTCCATGCCATCATGCCCCATATCATCAATAACTTTAACTGTCCTTTCTATGATTCCATCCTATGCTTCATTCCCTAGAAATTGAACATCGCGAATGATTATGAATTTTCTTGCAATAGGATCATAGCGTTTGTATGCTTTTCTATCTTCAGAATACCCAATAAATATACATGTATTTCCTTTCCTATCTAACTTATTTCTTAGATCATCTGGAGCATGTGTGTATGTGACACAACCCAAAACTTTTAAGTGCACAACATTATGCTTCATACATGTCCAGGATTCTTGAGGAACTTTTTTTTTCACACCCTTTGTCGAACATTTGTTTATGATGTATACTGCAGTCGATAGTTCCTCATACCAAAACTGATTTGACAATTGTTTGGCTGCCAACATACTACGCGCCATTTCCATGATGGTTTGATTCTTTTTCTCTGTGACACCATTATGCTGTGGTGTATAAATTGTAGTGAATTGTTTGTAAATGCCATGAGATTTAGAAAAGTTCTGAAACTATCTTGAAACATATTCACCTCCTCTGTTAGTTCTTAAAACCTTTATGTAATAACTACTTTGCTTCTCCACAAGTGATTTTAATTGCTAAAAACAACCCAGTGCATCATATTTATGTTTTAGGAAATAAATCCATGTTTTTCTTGAGAAATCATCAATAAATGTAAGGAAATAGTTACTGATTCCTATGGATGGTGTTTGTGTTGGTCCACATATATCTTAATCTACAATTTCAAGTGTATCTTTTTCTATGTATGACTTGCCAACTAGAAATGACTATGTGTGTTGCTTTCCAAAGATGCAACCTTCACATATTTTTTTGGTTTTTCAACTAATGGAAAACCGATCACCATATCCTTTGTATGTAGAAAATTTAGACATCCAAAGTTCAAATGTACAAATCTAAAATGCCATAACCATGAATCATCATGCACTTCAGATTATAATACTTCATGTATATCTGCACCACTACCTTCTTTTTCCTTAAAAATGTGAGCACTACCTTTTCCTTCCTTGGAACTCCGTGCACTTACTTCTTCACTTTCTGCCTTAAATGCGGTGACATAATATAGATCTCTTGTTTGACTGACATCTTGTGCTATTTGATTCTTCGTGGTTGGATTTAATGTTAATGGACATATTTTGTTGCTTGTCATATGAATTCTTGCAATAAGCTCATTGCTTGGATATCTGTCCAAAATGACAAAGTGATTATCTTCCATGTAGATTCTATATCCTTTTTGTAATAGTTGTCTTGTGCTCATCAAATTATGTTTTAGACTAGAAACATAATATACATGAGGCATAACCTTTTTCTCTATTTTTTTAGTTAAGATGTTAATACTTCCTTTACCCAAGATAGTGAATTGGATATATGTTCCAAGTATAACTTTAGTTTGCACTGAATTACCCAAAGTAGAAAAAAAATTCTAAGTTCTGTGTCATGTTATTACTACAACCTGAATCTAGATACCATATGTCACATGAACGTTTTTGAACAACATTGCTTTCAACTGGTGACACTGTAGGTATTGCTTTAGTGCACGCCATAAACATAGGGTTGGAGGGAGTATTTCCACTATTTAACTGATCTTGACCTTGCTTGTTCTGATTATACTATTTTTTTCGGCATTCATATTCATAATTTCCATACTTTTACAATAATGACACTTAATCTTTGAGTTATCAATTTTTTGATTTCTTGGATGACTTGTATTTTGATTTTGACCTCTACCACTAGTATTTGTAGGACTTCTAGTGCGACCACCTCTAGCAAAACTCCTTCCTTTTCCTCTAGAGTTTGATCTCCCCCATCCTCTTCCACAACTTATAGATGGCTGCGCAAAAAATTCATTTTCTAATGACATGTTTGACTTATTCTATCTATGTTAATGATTAATGAGGGAGGCTTGCAACTCATCTAAACTAAACTTACTCAGATCTTTTCTCTCTTCCAAAGTCACAACAAGAATATAAAATTTAGGAGGAAGACTCATTAGTACCTTATCAACAACTTTCCTATCCTCTATGGTTTCTCCATGAGACTTAATATGATTTATCAAGCCTATAACATGATTGTAAAATGAATCTATTAAATCCGTATCTTTCATTGACAAAGTTTCAAAATCTCTTATAAAAATTTGTAATTTTGAAGTCTTGACTTTGTCCATACCTCGATAAGAAGTTTTTAATATATCCCATGCTTCCTTGGCTTACTTTGCTGATGCAACTATTGGGAGTATGTTCTCATGCATGGCTTGATGTATGTAAAACATCTCCTTTCCATCCTTCTTCATTTCGTCTTTCAAGGCATCATTCTTAGCTTGTGTGAGTGCATTGTAGGTTGCCTGATCTGTTGGTTCCACATAGCCATTCTCAACTATCTCCCATACATCTTGACCTCAAAATAATTCCTTCATGGTTAAGGACCATAACTCATAATTCTTTCCTGTAAAAGTGGGAGGTTGTAGATTTGAATTAGAAGCCATAATTTCACCTTACAATAGATATGTTGCTCTTGAAACTTACAATGATAAAACTTTCTCTGATACCAAATCTCGTATCTAAAAAGCAGAGACAAACTCTCCGTAGTGAAGTTGCAAAGACCACACAATGAAATTCTTCGTCATCGAACTCTCATAACTTATCATGTAGTTCACAAACTGCTCAATAGAGTGTGCGCTGTGATGATAACACTTAATAAAGTAATTTATGAAATATTGTGCTACTCTTAGCACATAAACTATGAAATTAAGATTGTGCATAAACAAGGAGAAGATATTTTCACAACAAAAACTCAGAAATACATCAACACACATATATTTAATATGTTATGAACGCAGTTACAAAATAAAAAAGAATGTAGAACTTCGGCTCCAACAACTTCTGCAAACTTACAAAACCAGATCTGGTGCTCTCGGAATTCTTTGACTCTCCTCATAGTGCTTCTTCTTTTAACTGTCAACTAACACATTCCTCTCTCTCTCTCTGTTTTTGACTACCTACAGACTCAAACATATAAAGATTAAGGCTAAGAGTTCATGTAGAAGTAAACCAACTCAAAACAATTAAGATGACAATAAATTCGACTGACTTTGTTTGCAAACAAAGTTCGAGAAAGATAAAATATCGTCTCATCTAATATCACTCATGTTAACACTCCTCCTTACCGTGTCTACTCAGTAGCGTCTCTGCTTTTTGTGACACATAGAATTGACGTAAAAATAAAGCTCACGACTTGTAATTAATAGTTCCAACATCAGGTACTGATTATGCACCCAGTACCTAATCAGGTACACCAACATATCAGGTACACCAACAAGCATCCATGTACTTTACTAAATTCCCAACAAACCCAATAGATTATGAGCTTCATTATCACCCATGTGACCCCAATTTTACGTGACGCTATTCTTTATTTGCAACACCTTTGCAGGAACATTTTTTTTCGAAACATTTAAATCTGAATAAATTAATAATAACCATGACAAACTAACAAACTGAAAACAAA
>JASDQU010010498.1:69868-106005 GCA_032191745.1 Picea mariana | reverse complement strand
AATTCCCTGTCATATATCTATCTCACTTATCGCCTTCTTTCTCCCCTAGGCTTGAGTTGTACTACTCTCCATTGATCAAACCGGGCTGCTCTCCATTCTGTGAAGAGGCTTATAGTGCTCTCTATTCTTCTGCCATTTCTCATGATCGATAGCATGAACTCCCATGCGTTCTGCCACCTTTCGGGATTCAACTCTATGGACCAACTTCTCTGCCCCAATCAAAATATATGTTCTTTGCCAATACTGTCCAACGACAACCACCAAAAACTGAGGAAAAACTTACGGAAACTTCTCCTGAAATATATATATATATATATATATATATATATATATATATATATAATACTCACATAGGCAAATATTCATGCCCTCTGTGAGATTCGAGCCACGAACCCACTTAAAAATATTAGTTGTGCTAGATCAGTGAACGATCTTGATTATATGAAACTCTCTTCGAAAATGACGCCCAATATCTCCACCTCTATGTCTCTTTCTGATACAAAAGTGTTTTTCCTGGCACATAAACCATTCAAGAATTTGCTTGATTTATTGTTCTATATAGAGAAACATCGCTAAATACAAACAAGGAGGTTATGCGCCTTCGGCTTTCAAAAATTTCAACTTTTTGCTGATGAAAAATCCCAATCGATATTGGTCACGACCTTGGGGTTTTCACGTGACTCTTTATTTTAGAAGAAACCAGGGTTCCATCCATGCCTTGGCTCCCAATTTTTTTGTTAAAATGACCAAAGTCTGGTAACTACAATGAGACTTCGACCAGTTCTGAAGTTGAATGGACTTTGCAGTGATGCCCGTCCAGTAAAAGACGTGCACAAAACAAAACCCACAACTCCACTTGTAGTCTTGGCTCTCGTGGAGATTCAACGCAGAATGAAACCTCTGCAATTTTTATCTCTCTGATGTTTGATGCAGGCCACCCGACTTTTCCCTCCTTTTTCGGAAAATAAATATTCACGTTGGAACACCAACTGCCAGGAAGGCCACCTCTCTCGGCATTCCTTGGCTTGGGCACAATATATTAACCCTAATACAATTCTAGATAATCTTAAGCTTTTAGTATATTGTATCTCTGCTATGCGGACCACCGAGCTTCTTCTTCTCTAAGACGATAATACCTTCGCTTTTGCCTTCGACAAAAACAATCCGAACAGTCTTATTTTGGTGTAGATCTGCAGATCGAGCTCAATTGGAGAATCCAGTCTTCACTTGCCTCACAGTTTTTAGGAGGAATCAAGCTTAGGCCCTAAATGCGAAGCTCTCCTCTCAAATCTCATGGATCTAGGTGCTCCTTTAATGGTTAGCGGGTTACGTCGGCTCTCTCTAGTGGATTCATGGGAATCACTCAGATAGTGTGCCCAATTTCTCACAAGAAACAATTTACTGTTAACCTATATCTACTTCTATTCCTACAGCTAATTCTATGCAGGAACACATCTTTAGACTTTCATCTTCCTGGGCTTTCCCGTGAGGGAGCCACACCCACTCTACCTGCTTTGATACCATGTAAATTTTTAGAGAGAGGCAGACAGTAGAACAGATATGCAGGAAAACAATGGGGCCTCGATACCTTGTAAGTATTAAATGAGATTAATATACAAAGATTTATATAGATTATATCAGTTAACGGATCCAAACATATGTTCCTTTCTAAATAGGAGCTCCAAGAGGAGGCCTAATGGTCTAAACAACCCAGTTAGATTATAGGAAGGGACAAAAAGTGGTAAACTAGTTTACTAGAACTCATCCCTGTCAAAGGTGTTATAATCAGAAAGTGACATTGAGCTAAAACTGACTAAAAGCATTTTTAATCCAACTTGAGATAAAAATAGAACTGATAAGCTAAAATTAGAAGTCAACAATGAATTAGGGTTCCGGGAAGCTATAAGAGAAGGTAAAATGACCTAATTCATCATTATGCAAATTTTGACTTGTCATTAAGGAGAAAGGCACATCTTAGGAGAGGTAGCTCAGTGGATTCCAGGAGGACTACACCAGTGGTTGATTTCAATGTTGAGAGACACACCCTAGTCACCAGGGAGATCACATAGGTCTTCCATCAGTCTTCAGGAGCATTTCTACAGGATTCAACAATAGGGGTGCACTTGTTCAGGGAGAGGGCATAACTTCCAAGGAGGTTTAGTGGATCTATTTGTCCCATTTAGGGAGAGTTCAAAGATTCCCCTCCAACCCATTTGAGAGGTAGACCATACACATATTTTTCCTAGTTTCTCATCAGATTCCAACCGAGGAATCATCAGGAATGCATTTTCCATACATTGGGAGTGCGACACTTAGGGAGGACAAATTCGGGGTTCCCGAGTGATCATCAGATCAGATCAGGGAAAACCCTTTCGACCCATTTCAAAATAGGCCAGGGAGATCAGTTTGAGACACATCTCAACCGATTCTGACACTAGAATCATTAGGGCATAGTTTTCCATTAGTAGAGGGGTGCATTCCCCTAGGGGGATCCATCTCGATCCAGACACACCAATCGAGGGGCTGGTCAGTCACCGAGGCTTAGAGGGATAGAAGGGCACACTGTTTGGGATAGTTTCTAGACCGATCTGAGAGATCTAGCCATTAAGGAAAACTTTTTGGATTTGCAACAGTTATCGCATGAGTTGCCATAGATTCCAGATCATCCAATGATCCCGCAGTGTTATTCTATCACCGGGTATTATCATTTTAGTTTGCTTATTGTATTTCAGCTAAGATCCATTTTGTCATTGATCTAGCTGAGTGATTTATTTTATTTTCAACCGGATTCAGTGTTGTACTTCGGAGATATCATAATATATGATTTATAGTCTTTTGTCTCATTTACCATATATATACTCAATATATATGTTGTAAACATATAGTCACACACACACATTAGAAGAATTTCCCAAACTAGCCAAGTCAGGAACATTAAAGTAGTATCAGAGCTTTAGTCCTGCCAGCATGTGACTAAAGACGATGAGTGCGACAAAGGACCTAGGGGGTCATGAGCACGTAGGTGATTAATATGTCACTTACAACATATGCAAGGAGGGAAGACCTAGACCTGATTTTCCCCCTTTTCCTCCCATATTAGAGGAAGAGGAAGAGGCGTAGAGGGAAGCAGAGAGAAGGGCAGAGCATGAGGCTCAACATGAGGCACAAAGGATGTTAGGAGACAGATATGAGAGACCAAAGGGTAGTACTAAGTTCCCCATGGACCTAGAGGCAGCCTTCCCATAGGTACTCGAAAATCTGGTACTCAGTCAGTAGGACATGACTCAGTCCTTTGCACAGATGGCTGATAGATTGGCTATAGTGGGCACCCTAGGCACACAAGCCCCACATGCATCACAAGGGAACTCAGGGGAAGGCAGTAGACCCTAGTCTCCAACTTGCATATACACCTCTTCGAGTAGTATTCCTAGGCCATTGTTCCCAGTTTCTAGAGGGCACCCTAGTAGAAGCACAACGACCAATAGCACAAAGGTCTCCCACTCAAGCAGAGGACATTGCAAAGTACAAGAGGGAGTATGAAACATTGCGCCATGACTTCCATCAGGACATGACCCTGGTCAAGTATTGTGGACTCAGACTCAGGAACCACCCCAGAGAGCCACAAAGAGGAGGACAACATCAACAGCAATGGAATAACATTGATTTCAGCAGAAAAGTTGGTAAACTCACCATACCTTCTTTTGATAGATTTCCAAATGCATTGTCAGATCTTGGGTCCAAAAGCTAGACACATACTACAATATCAACCAAATGAATGCAACATAGGCCATCAATTTCACTACCCTAAACTTGGAGGGTCAGGCACTTGAGTGGTGGCATCATGGATTGGTGATGTTGGGACACAATCACATCACCTCCTACAGGTAGTTCACAGAGAGATTCATAAATAGGGTTGACAGGTGGGATCCCGAGATCCACTTTAGGGAACTATCCCAGTTCAGACAAATTGGCACATTAGAGGAATTCTTCACAGAGTTTGAGTGGATAGTAGTGGTAGTGACAGATATATCAGAGCCTAGGCTGATCATGTTATTCAGAGAAAAACTCATATATCCCTTGAGAGGATGGCTGAGGGAATACATTCCTCACACCTTGCAGAACACCATATCACGCACTCAAGATTTGGCAGACTCAGTGCCAAATAATAAACCCTTTTCCAAACCATTTGTACCACATAAGGACCGAGACTGGAAGCCATTCGAGAGAGAATGGAAGGGAAAGGATAAGTTGGATCATGAGACAAGGTGAGAGCTTATGAGGAAGAAGATTTGCTTCAGTTGCAGCGACCCCTGGCTCCCAGGCCTTAGGTGCATGGGCAAGGGAGAGATTCATTATATTAAGGTGGCAACATACAATGTGGACAGTGAGGAGGAGGAGCATGAAAGTGGATCCACTAGCTTAGAGGAGGAGTCAACACATGAAGAGGAGCATCCTCCCCGTATACCACCAACACCGGAAGGGACCCACCCACCAGTAGTTCCACAGCCTCCTAAGCAGGCTAACAGATGGAAACCAACAAAGGGAGGAGTGATAGCGACCCTTTCTAGTGTTCCTAGGTATGATACCCTCTGGGTCAGAGGGACTATTCAGGGACATCGAGAAATCTCCTTGATAGATGGTGGGGCCACCCACAACTTCATTGGTATCGATATGGGCACTTCAGACAAAGAAGTTTGAGGGGTTTTATGTTGCAGTAGAAAATGCCCATACAGTGGAGTATTTAGAAAGAGTTCTAAACTTGGAGATAAAGTTAGGAAACTACACAGTGAGAGACACATTTTATGTGGTTGAACTATCTAACACAGATGTGGTAATGGGACTTCACTGGATGATCACCTTGGGTAAAATCACCACCAATTACCAAACCTTGGAGATGGGGTTCAGAGAAGTGATAGGAAGAGGGTTGTTCTTAGAGGCATGTCAATAGGAGCACACAGGACAATTTCGTCCAAGGGGGTGGAGAGGATATTCATACATGGGGAGGTAGCATATGTTGCATAGTGCTTGATCACTACATGGAAGGACTCAAAGGGTCAACAACAGTATCATACAAATATTAGGAACTTGTTGGGATGACTTCAATAGTTTTTTGGGTCAATTCCACTAGGTAGACCACCTGACAGGGGGTTTGAGCACACATTGAGTTGGAGGAGGGGGCCAAACCTATGATCACACCAACCTATCATCATCCTAAGAGGTTCAAGGATGAGATAGAGAAAGTAATTAAGTAATTGCTAGCGATGGGACACATCAGACCTAGCAACAGTCCATTCACTTCTTCATTTGTCTTAGTTTTGAAGAAGGACGGTACCATGAGGATGTGCATTGATTACCGAGACTTGAACAAGAAAAACATCAAGAACCAATATCCTATCCCTCACATTGACGAGTTGATGAGTGAACTGCATGGGGAAGTTGTTTTCTCAAATATTGATCTATGCTCTGGGTATCATCATATCAACATCCGAGAGAAAGACATAGAGAAGATGACATTTCAGTGTAACTTTGGACATTTCAAGTTTTTTGTTATGCCATTTGGGCTAACCAACACACCAACTACATTTTAGTCTTGCATGGACCACATATTCAGGGATCAGTTCAAGAATTCAGTATTGGTTTTCTTTGACAACATATTGGTCTACCAAAAGAAATGGAAGGAGCATATGAGGTACTTGGATGAGGTATTGAGAATCATGGAGGTGCAGTCACTATACGCCAAAGAATTCAAGTGTGAGTTCGGTATGACAGAGCTAATTTTTTGGGTCACATCATCAATGCACAGGGAGTACATGCACACTAGGAGAAGATCAGGGCCATTCTCGATTGGCCAACACCCAAGAATGTGAAAGAGTTGAGGATCTTCTTCGGGTTATGTATCTATTATAGGCAGTTTTCCAAGAGTTTTTCTCAGCTGGGAGCACCACTGATGGATCTCACCAAGCACGGGGATTTCGTCTGGACCAATGAGTCACATAAAACCTTTTACCACATGAAGGAAGTCATGGGCACATGCTTAGTGTTAGCATTACCAGAGTTCACTCTGCCATTTGCATTAGAGTGTAATGCATCCGACGAGTGCATTGGGTAGTTTTGATGCAGGGAGGACACCCCATAGTATTTTAGAGTAGGAAGCTTATTCAACTGGAGAGGTTGTACTCCATCTATGACAAGGAGATGCTGGAAATCATGCATGCCTTGACCAAATTTAGACAATATTTAGTGGGAAGAAAATTCATGGTAAAAAAAGATCAAAACAACTTCAAGTATTTCCTTGAGAAGAAGGACCTCAGCGAGCACCAACAGAAATGGGTGACGAAGGTAAAAGAATTTAATTTCAACATAGAGTATGTCAAGGGGAAGAAGAACATTGTGGCCGATGCGCTATCTAGGAGACCTGCGACATGTTCTTTGATGGAGATTTCAATGGATTGGAAATACCACTTGTTAATGGAATATTTCAAGAACGAGTTCACTTGAAATATTATGGATGGATAGATCTAGGATGATAGGTATAGGGTCATTGACAATGTCATATTATACAAGGATAGAGTCTACTTGGCACCAGATTTGGGTCTCAAGAAGAATATCCTTGGTGCAGTTCATGATTCACCACTACCATACCATCAAGGATTTTTCAAAACCGAGAGGAAGATCAGAGAGAGGTTCTCATGGAAAGGCCTAAAACATGACTTTATGCAATAAATCAATGAGTGTGTGACTTGTGAACAGAAGAAGTCAGAGAATACGCTTCCAACATGGCTACTTGATCCACTTCCCATTCCAGAGTAGAAATGGGAGAGCAGATCGATTGATTTCATCACAAGCCTACCCAAGGTGCAAAGTAAGGACTGCATCTATGTAGTGGTCGACATATTGACCAAGTTTTCTCACTTTTGTTCCATACTGACAGAGTAAAATGTAGTTCAGGTAGCTGAGTTATTCTTCAGAGAGGTCTTCAGACTTCATGGGTTGCCGAGGAAAATCATCAAGGAAAGGGATAGTCGGTTTATTGGGAAATTTTGGAGGGAGTTGTTTAGATTGGTGGGAACCAAGTTGACACCCAACACCATCTATCACCCTCATATAGATGGGAAGATAGAGATCGTCAACAAGTGGGTTGAAGGGTATTTGAGAAACTATGTGGGTGGACAACATAGAACATGGGTCATGTGGCTGCATTTAGGAGAGCAATGTTAAAAAAACACTTTCCACATATTGATTGGTATGACACCCTTCCGAGAATTATATGAGTATGATGCTCCCACTTTTATAGACTTAGTTTTTGGGGAGAGCAGAGATCCCAAGGCCAAGGATTGGATCACAGCGAGTCAGGAGATTCTCAAATTGCTAAAAGAGAACCTGCAGACAACATCGAATTGGTAGAAGATGAGTGCAAACATGCACGTAATAGATCGCAACTTTGAGGTTGGAGATTTAATTTTCTTGAGACTCTACCCTTACAAATAGTCATCTCTGAAGAAGAGTGGGGTCGAGAAGCTCAAGCCCAGATTTTATGGAGCTTATAAAATCATGTGTTGGGTAGGCGAGGTTTCCTATGAGCTAGAGCTTCCATACGGGAGAAAGATTGATAACGTATTCCATGTATCTTTCCTCATGAAGACAGTGGGACAATTCATCATCACATCATAGGAGCTTCCCCCATTGGATGAGGAGGGAAAATTGGAGTTGGTTTTGGAGAAGGTACTAGAGTTTCCAGAGTGGAAATTGAGGAGAAGCTTCATGAGAGAGTTTTTAATCAGATGAAAAGGGATTCATGTAGAAGATGCTACTTGGGAGAGCGAGCAGGTAATGCAACACCCTGGATTGGTATTTCTTGAGAACAAGGAATTTTGGGAAGGGAGGACTGTAATGTCCTTTTCCAAATAGGAGCTCTAGAGAGGAGTCTTAATGGTGTAAGTAACCCCGTTAGACTATATCTAGGGCCAAAAAGGGGTAAACAAGGTTACTATAGGTCATCCCAGTCAAAGGTGTTATAATCATAATGTGACATTGAGATAAAAGTGGATAAAAGCGCTTTTAATCCAACTTGAGATAAAAATAGTACTGATGAGCTAAAATTATAAGTCAACAATGAATTAGGGTTTCAGGAAGCTATAAGATAAGGTACATCGACCTAATTCATCATTATGCATATTTTGACTTGTCATTGAGGAGAAAGGCACATCTTAGGAGAGGCAGCTCAATGTATTCCAGGAGGAATACACCAATGGTTGATTTTGGTGTTTATAGACACACCCTAGTCACCAGGGAGATCACACATGCCTTCCATCAGTCTTCAACAACAATTCTATAGGATTCAACAGCAAGGGCACACTTGTTCAGGGAGAGGGAACAACTTATGAGGAGGTTTATTTGATCGACTTGTCCCATTGAGGGAGAGTTCATATATTCCCCTCTGACCCATTTGAGAGGTAGGCCATACCCATCTTTTTCCTAGTTTCTTGTGAGATTACGAGGGGTAAATCATCAAGGATGGATTTTTCGGACATTGGGAGTGCGACACTTTGGGAGGACACATTCAGGGTTCCCAAGTGATCATCAAATTAGATCCAGGGAAACCCTTCTGACCCATTTCATAGTAGGTGATGGAGATCAGTTTGAGACATATCTTAGCCGATTCCGATGGTGGAATCAATAGGGAACATGTTTTGAGTAGTATAGGGGTGAATTCCCCCTAGGGGATCCATTCGAGTCTAGATGCACCAACATAGGGGTCAGTCAGTCTCCAAGATTGAGAGGGACATCAGGAAACACTATTTGGGATAGTTTCAAGACTGTTCTAAGAGATCCAGTCACCAAGGAAAACTTTCTGAACTTGCAACAGTTACTGTGTGAGCTGCCATAGCTTGCAGATCATCAAGTGATCCCGTAGTGTTAATCTATCATCGATTGTTATCATTTTAGTTTGCTTATTTTATTTTGGCTAATATCCCTTTTGTCATTGATCTAGTCAAGTGATATATTTTATTGTGAGTCGCATTCGACATTGTACTCCATAGATATCATAATATATGATTTTTATTCTTTTGTCTCATTTACCATCTATATACTCAACATATATGATGTAAACAATTAATCACAGACACACATTAGTAGATTTTCCCATACTAGCCAAGTCAGGAACATTACACTTTGATATCATTTCAATGTTTAGAGAGAGGAAGATGGAGGAAAACAATGGGGCTTCGATACCTTCTACGTATTACATGAGATTAATATACAAAGAGTTATATAGATTATATGAGGTAAAAGATCCAAACAGACTGTAATAAATAACATAAGGTTAACTAGAGTCTTACTATATCTAACTAGAGTCTCATGAAACTCAACACATTGAACTCATATACGTGTTGACAGTTGGAGAATACATTTAACAATCATATCAATAAGTGATTCATGATTGTTGTGATATTAGAAATTTTGAGTCAGTTGGGATCGAAGTTATTTTGTGATGTGAGGTTTTTAGTAACAATAGGAGAACACTGATCAAACCATGATAATATTTGGGTTTAGTGATTCTACAAACGATGTGCCCCATTTCCTCCCAACTTATTGTTAGAAAAACTGATTTAAAATGTCTCAAAATAACTAATAGTTAATTGCAATATCCTCAAGTGAACGAATTGATTTTGTAGTTAATGGGTATGTAGAACTAGATGATCAATATAACAAAGAGTTGTGAATTTCACTTCAAGAGATTGGGATTCAAGGTGAGTATCCATCTAGATTAAATTACCGTGTGACTATGAACACCTTGGTTATACATAAAAATAATGATATGGGGAACATTTTCAAGGACTCCTTTCCACTAGAACCACTTTATAGGCCCTCTAATATTCCTAGGGAATCCATTCTACTAGAACTAGTTTACATGGACTATCTTCATAATTGCAAATATTTGAACATCCTCTACATGAATGCCAATCGACATATAGGGGAAATTACTTTGAAATTTTCATGGCTTGAGCGCTTCAAAGATTTCAATTTAGAAAATAGAAGGATTTCTAGATATATGCATGCATGTTTGTCCATCCATTATTAATGGTAATTAATAAAAAAAAACTAAATGAAAGAGATGCATATAAATAATATTGAAGGGAATAAGTCTTTCATGAGGGCTCGTTGAAGTAGGAGGATGTTGAAACCATGTCAATTGACATTAGGTGCTCAAATTATTTCACCAAGAAACAAAAAGTTTATGTTGGCAACTAATTTTTAAAACCCTTGGGCATGGAATGGCTCATGGAGATTTCTACTATAAATCATGTCCTTG
Organism: Picea mariana; assembly: GCA_032191745.1. Taxonomy (NCBI): domain Eukaryota; kingdom Viridiplantae; phylum Streptophyta; class Pinopsida; order Pinales; family Pinaceae; genus Picea; species Picea mariana. Next base: position 95,690 of record JASDQU010010498.1, on the reverse strand, counting down.
GTTAGTCTTGATGGAAGGAGGTAGTGAGATATGATATGCATTCTACAAAATTTATCAACTAACATAAGAGCATCTTGAATTGTTGCTACAACTCATGAACTTCACCCATACAATGCTTCACAAATGAGATATAAATTCATATAGGAGAATACTCTAGAATAGTCTTACAAATGAGATATAAATTCATATAGAAGAATACTCTAGAAGTGTCTTATGGAAAAATCAAGGTAAGAAAAGAAATTACATCTAACTAAAAATAAACATCAAGGCTTGCAACACAACTCATCGAGAGATTTTTTATCAGCGAGAGTAATTACAATATTCTAACACTCTCCGTTAATTACTACAACTAAGTGTTATTCTTCAATATTTTCAACACCTAAATTTTTTCTATGAAAATCAAACATATCTCTTTCCAATTGCTTTGTAAATATATCAACGAGTTGGTCTTTTTATTTACAAAATTCCAAGTATATTTCACCATTTTTTACAATCACTCTCATGAAAATATATCTAGTATCAATATGCTTGTTTTTTTGGTGAAAGACATGGTTCTTTGATAGAGTTATTTCTCAGCTATTGTCGCAATATATTGAATTTGGTCCTTCTTGTATGTGTTTAATATCACTCATTACTCTACACAACCAAACTAGTTGATACGTTGTTGTTGTTGATACTACTTTCTCAGCTCTTGCTGATGAGATTGTCACAATGTGATGCTTCTTAGATGCCCATGAAATCACACCTGAATCAATATGGAAGACATATCTTGAAGTATTCTTCGTATCATCCATACTACCTAAAAAATCACTACCAGTATATCTAACAAAGGAATCATTAATTGTTTTTGAATATAATATACCATCCCCTAATGTTTGAGCAATATATATGTATATAAGAATTATATTTCCAACATGCCAATGTGAGTGTTTTGGAGACTCCATGAACCTAGAAATAAATATAACAACATACATAATTTATGGCCTAGTGGCAGTGACATACATGAGGTTTCCAACCAATCTCCTGAGTAGATTTAGATCTACATTGGATCCTTTATCCTCTTTGTTGAGATTTGTCCTTGTTATAGTAGGATTTGGTGTTGGTTTATAGTTAATCATCATGAACATATTCAACATATCCATGATATACATTGTTTGGAACACAAAAATTCTTGAATTTGATTATATGACTTCAATACCAAGGAATTATATCACTAAACTGAAATCAGTCATTTCAAATTGTTGTTTCATGGCCAATTTAAACTTGTCTACTCATAGATTTCCCATGAAGATGATATCACCAACTTGTAAACAAACAATCAAGAATTGAGTTTTCTTATTCAACTTTGTATATGATGTGGGCTCAGTATTGCTTATGTTGAACCCATTAATAATCAAAAATAAGCTAAACCTTCTATACCAAGATCTGGGATATTTATTAAGCTATAAATTCCCATAATTTAACCGAGGAAGATTACTTGTTGAAATTACACATAAAATTGAAAATTTTCTACTAACTCATTTCTTGTAGCTTACTAGCTACGAATTATAAAAACATTTAACTAGATTATGATACCCATAATGAAATTCATCTACAACATTATAAATGAATATGAATGCAACTAATAAACTTATTCACAACAAAAAATAAACGATTCAAACACACATAGTTAAGAATAACAATTAAACTCATGAAATAAATTAAAAAATAGATAAACATTTATCTTTTAAAATACATGGGAAACAATTGCCTGGGAAGGACGTTTCATCGAACCCTAGACTTGTTGTTCCAGATATCAACAACAAGTCACCCCAAAGTTGGGGCTAGGAATCCAAAAAATAAGGTTGCCTCTCGTAGTTCACTAACATCTCCCTATCACATAACCCACTGAGATTCTCCTACAATTATCTCGAGTTTCCTCCAACTCCCTTCCTATTGACCTTCCCAACCCAAGTAATATATCCCTTCATTTCTCTCAGTCCATTGGGCATTCCATTTATCTATCAAGGTCTCTTTGGCACATGAAACTAGGAATCTTTCTATTGGAAACTCAAGGGAACTCACTACTAGGAAGACTACCAACAACCAACAACAACACTTGATGTTATAGTGCAACACCCACAATAGTTGTCTCTTTAGGTATAAAAACCTGAATCTTCAATCTTAAGCTCCATAATGCTCCAAAAATGCTCCAACATAATCCAGAGTTCATTCAACCTTCATGGTATAGTTCAATTGTTCTTTTTCCTTTGTCCCTACATGTTGTTCATGCCAAAACTAAATGTTAAAATATGCATAATTTGCCCATATGAATTTCCTCTATTTTCCCAATACAATTGACTTCTCACTTTTCCCAATGTTGATTATGCTTCAGTCTCATGATGCTAATAAATATGGGATTGAATCTCACACCAACCCTCTTACATGAGTTTCATGATTGAGCTCTCATACGCTCAAACATAAATAAAAGGTTTTCCCAAATGATAATAAAATTCATAAATATGGGTTGAATTAATACCCATAATTAATTTTCCCTTCGGACCCCTATTAAACACTCTCTTCACTTGTGGAAAACTCAATGTCCATCTCTATCGATATCCCCAACAAATGGTATCACATTATATTTATTAAATTAAGAAAATACCTTTTGCATCTTACATTGCTTCGACATACCCATATTCCTATCTACATTATGCATAAATTAAATTGGGGATTATACTGGGGATGTTACATAAGCCCACATATATTTTTCTTCGATATGTACATTTTATCTTCTTGTAATTTTATCGCATGTCCTAGTGGTTGATCTAGATACAATTCTTCTTCTAAAATATCATTTACAAATGCTCACTTTACATCCATTTGATAAAATTTCCACCTATTTTGGGATGGTATGGATAAGACAACTCTAACTTTATCTAAACTTGAAATTGGTGCACAAGTATCACCATAATTAGTTGCATGATGTTGTGAAAAACCTTTTGCTACCAATCTAGCCTTGTAAACCCATTTTACACCAATGCAATATTTACCTCTTCGTAATTCTACAAGATCCCATGTATCATTATTCTCTATTTAATCTATTTCTTCATCCATTGGTTTGACCCAATTTTATTCTTTAATTACTTCTTAAAAATATGTGGTTTTGATAAGTAAATAATGAAAAATTTGAATGCACATCTAGATCTTCATATATTTCTCTAAAACTTCTATCCTTTCTAGACCTTAGGGAAACAACTGTAGGGTCATATTCACTACTTGACTGAGAAATAGGAAAATACAGGGTTGTTCGGCTGGACGACTCACCTTGAACAACATTTATTGTAGTCCTTGTTGGAGTACCTTTGACTAATGATTGTGTTTGTGAGCCTTTATTCGCATCTTGTGCAATCTACTTCTCCGCTTCATCTATTGTTTGAGGTATTGTTGCTAAAAACAATTATAATCTTGCCTATGTGTCTGGCCCATGCTTCATCTTATTTTAGTTCAATATCCATGTTGATTATCACCTTCTTTGTAACTGGATTATACAATTTATATTCCTTGGACGGATCACTATCCCCAAGAAAAATGCACTTTTCACTTTTTTCGTCTAACTTTCTTCTTAATTTTTTAGGCAAATGAGCATATGACACACAAGCAAATACTCTAAAGTTTATTATAGTGAAACTCATAAATATCCATGCTTCTTGTGGGACTTTGTTGTTCACACATTCAATGGGAGATCTATTCTAAACATAAACAAAGAAGGCTACTTCTTGACCCCAAAAATCATTTGAAAAATGTTTTGCGTTCAATATGCTTCTAGCAATATTCATAATGGCTCTATTTTTTGTTTCTATGACACCATTTTTCTGAGGTGTATACCTTGTTGTAAACTGTGTGTTGATTCCATGCTTCTTGAAGAAAACAAAAAAATGATTTGAATTATATTCACCTCCTCTGTCTGATCTTAACACTTTAATTTGATAACCACTTTGCTTCTCCACCAATGTCTTGAATTCTCTGAACTTGTCAAATGTTTTAGATTTATTTGCAAGAAAGCACACTCAAGTATTTATGTTGTAATCATCTATGAAGGTTAAGAAGTAGTAAATTCCTCCTAGTGATTGGGTGTGCATTGGTCTACACAAATATATATGAACCATCTCCAAGGGTGTCTTTGCTCTATAAGACACTCCTTAAGGAAACTATCCATTTGTTGCTTTTCTAGAATGCATGTCTCATATGAAGTAGTTGTCTCTTGAATGGGAGGCAAGCCTTTAACCACTTTTTTTGTTAATTTTAGGACACCTATAGATGGGAAAATATGAAATTCAAAATTCATCCAAACATCTTTGGGAAAATGAGGCATCGTTTCTACCATAATTCATGGCAAGAGGATACCTTTTTCTTTGTCATATTCACCCTAGAATCAACATCTTACTTCGAGGTTTGTTATATATAAAATAATCATTTCCCTTAAAAATTCTACTATACCCTTTTTGGGTAAGGTGTCCAACACTAATGAGGTTATATTTCAAACCTGGGGCACAGTACAAATCTAGTATTCATTTACACATAACCTTTACAATATTGTTTGTCCCCAATTTAACTTTAGTACTCAAAGCTCCAAAGTTTGGTTATGACACTATCGATGTACTCAGGTTTGGTTTCATCACGGTTTGGTTATGGCAACTTCTAAAAATGGGAAATCTTTGTTATGAGAATACGAGGCTAGATTAAAACCTTCCTTCATTAATATTTTCATATTTCAAAATTTTATATCTATATTGTGCCAGAAATATGTTGATACCATTACACCAATGTAGTTCTCTTCCCATAGATCGATTATACATCTATGCTTCGAGGAATAAAGGGAAATATTTGGTTATCCTCTCTGGATATGGGAATCCATACCAAAAGTAATTCATGGTTTCCATGCTATCATTGTTTCTATAGGAATACTCGAACTTGTTTATCTTATCATCACATTTTGAAGCATAAGTCAAATTTGTCTTGACAATATATTACAGGCCTTCGTCTCTAGAACAACATGATAGTCCTCTAGATGGACAGATATTACCATCGTTAACTTCTGAAACAAATTTTGTCGTATCTATCATAACCTGGGACGCAATCAGGGAAATCATTACTTAGACCTGGCATGGTTTCCAGATTAGTCCAAGATACATCACCGCTAGAATTCAAAGTTTCAGTTGTTCTTCCTTCAAAGGCACTCGATGATCTCAATTCTTCCATTATTTTCTTTCCCTCATCACCTTTGACATGGATTCTAGGAGATTTATCACTATATAACACAAGTTTCCTACTATAGTCTTGTGTAGACTTTAGAGTGTAAACAACTTTTCCTTACTCTTCCGTCCTCATCTTTATTGCAGCAATCATACATAGGAGGTACTTCAAGACAAAACACCTCATATATACGATTTCAAACAATTTCACCAATGATGATTTCATATATACGATCATCATTACCTCTCAGGTCTTTGGATTTATTGGTTAATTGATCCTTGAATTGACCCTCAATTATTGGTTCATGGTCTGTAGGCCTGTCTCCATCGAAACGCATTTTGGGGCAGGGAAGTGATATGTCACCTGTATAGTTATACCCGAAAAAATTATCTGTTCAACCTTTTAATCCATGGGCGAATAGACTTTGGTAACTAGATTGCTCGATCCATTTGCGTATAAACATGAGAATGTTCGATCGACAATTTTGTCCCCTTCCACATGATTTCACGTCGAATTAGACAATGTTGACGAGAAGCTGGAGCGTTCCCTTTCATTGTTGCTGGTGGGCATTGGAGCGATTACTTTCATTTGCTACGACCTCATCGCTGGAGTTAATGTTTATTGTTCCGAGCTCATCACTGGAGTTAATGTTAAGTGTTCCGAGATCATCGCTCAAGTTAATGTTAAGCACTATAATCTGAAGTTTATGGTAATTGCATCGATGGGCGAGAACCGTGGCTTATGTTATCTTCCTATTTGGGGAGTTACATATTGTTCTCGTCGCGCTGTCTTACCAACGATCTGTAGATACGAGCGCTTCACCCACAGATCCACCTCTATTTCAAACCAATTAGCATACATCATGGTTCAATTTAAGAAACTTGTGTGCAAATGGAGTTTCAGGCTATTGTTCGATGCTAGATGAGAGATAAACACATATTTCTCTTTATATTCTCATCAATTTCCTGTGGCCGCTTGAGTCTCTTTCATGTAAAAATATGGGTGGCTATTATGCGTAACAATTAATTCGTCGACAAGCATGATCGACCAGTTATTGAATCGAATCTCGGTGCTAGATTTCAGTTGTATAATCAGCAGATCGTGGCCTCAGATCCAAACTGTGGCCTCATTTGCGGACCAACACATGAAATAGTTTATGGGGATTTGTAGATCAAAGGAGGGATGCCTTCAAAGCTTATGAGGGTGTTGGAGGACATAATTTATTGTAGCATTTTATAAGGGCATTCAAACTGCCCCAGGACAACAAAATATGCCTCAAACAGAGATTGAGAACTAGAATTCATAAATACTCATGTAGCGATAGAACACCATATTTAGCACTTTGAATTTTGCTGCAAATTATGCATGCATGTGGGGAATTTGAACTAAACACAACGTTCGGTAGCCACGGGAAAAGCACCTTCAACAACACCAAATATGCTCTAGTTTGTTTTCCAAATTTTCCCAATCTATGACAAGTCATCTCGATTTGTCAACTTAGATTTGTGAAGCTTCTTTCATTCCATCCAAGGTTTGGGTCCATCACATTCTTTTTCAACATGGTGCGAAAGCTCTGTAGCCCTGCTCTGAATTTGTTCAGGGAAATAGGATGCCCTAGACCTGCAAAATCGCCTTTTGCAACAACCCACACACAGTCTTATTTGATACGGGTTTACTCTGATACCCGTATCGACTCCTTTGTAGGTTTTTCTGTTGGTCGTATTTTCACCTTGGGGTGTTTAATGTTTTAAGATTATAATCGTGGAGGGAGACTTTTGATTAGTAGACCCTAGAATACGCATCTTCCTGTTAAATGGGAAAATGGTCTATCAGAATTCATGGAGAGTATGAGAATGACGGCCCCTTTAGCTTCAGTGGTAAGTGGGAAGGAACCAAATATGATCTCATGCATTTTTTAATACATACGAAGGCACTCGATCTTGATTTGGAAAAGAAAATGTATCTGAATCATCCTCGAAAACCCTCAAAATCACCCAACACAATAATGTTGATTAACATACCTTGGACATCATCCATTGATCACACAAACCAAACAACCTCCTCTTCTGCATTAGAGAAATGTCGAGGTGATTATCAGTCATTTTGTGAGTAGTTTGTCGGTTAGCTGAAATGTTAGTTCTGCAACTGCAAAGTCTCACATTTACTCAAAAGTCTGTCGACAGGCAGGAAGTTATAAATGGAGCCGATTTCTATCTTCTCGAGCTCTGGTATGTGGTTGAAGAGTCATTTGAATTAATGACAATCTTTAATGTCGAGTCGGTCTTGGCTTCTCTAGGAAGTCTTAGTCAGTGTCTATATAAGTCCGAGTCTCTTAGTTAGTCGATGATGCTGAAGAGAAGCAATTGACGCGTAGAGAACAAGCAAATAGGTAGAGAGAACCAACAACAACTGAAGAGTTGATAAACGAAGTCATTAGAGCCGAAGCTCATCTCTATCATTGTATTTTGTATTCACGCACAACATCGAAGTTCCTTAATATCATATTTTTGTGTATTGACAAAGTTTCTGTCTTATTCCTGAATTTATGTGCTAAGCATAGCATTGTGTTATAACACATTTATAAATCATTTCATTAAGTGTGTGTATTCACAACGTGAAACAAACTGAGGAGTTTGTGTACTGCACACTGGTCTTGAGAACTCTGTAGCATAGCTTGTTTGGTGGGCAGTATTTGAAACAACATTGCGTAGAGTAGACTGCACGCACTGTTGATCCAGTGAATCTACTCCTTCAAATTGGTATCAGAGCGGGTTCTATCAGAACAAGTTTCTCGGAGAAGAAACTTTGTTGAAAGTAAATTATGGCTTCTACCTCAAACCTGCAACCTCCCACTTTTACATGAAATATTTATGAGATGTGGTCCTTGACCATGAAGGCTTTGTTCCGAGGTCAAGATGTATGGGAAATAGTTGAGAATGGCTATATGAAATGAGTAGATCAAGCATCATACAATGCCCTCACATAAGATGGGAGATATGTCTTGAAAAATCAAAGAAAGAAGGATGGAAAGGCGTTGTTTTACATACATCTAGCCCTGCATGAGAGCATACTTCCAAGAGTTCCATCATCAAAGAAAGCCAAGGAAGCATGGGACATATTACAAACCTCTTATCAGGGTATGGACAAAGTAAAGACTACAAAATTGCAGATTCTTAGAAGAAATTTTGAAACCATGTCAATGAAAGATTCAGACACAGTAGATTCATTGTACACACATATCATTGGACTGATAAATCAGATTAGGTCTCACGGTGAAACCATAGAAGACATAAAATTTGTTGATAAGGTTCTTAGGAGTCTTCCTCCTAAGTTTGATACCCTTGTTATGACCCTAGAAGAAAGAAAAGACTTGAGTTAGTTTAGTCTAGATGAACTGCAAGCTTCCCTCATCAATCATGAACACAGATTGAATAGATCAAGTATGTCATTAGAGAATACATTTTTCACACAATCATCTATAAGTCATGGAAGAGGAAGTGGGAGAGCTAACTCTAGAGGCAGAGGAAGAAGTTCTGACAGAAATGGATGCAATAGCAATCCTGGAAATACTAGTGGAAGAGGTCAAAACCCAAGTACTAGATAGTGAAGTTGTCAAAGAACTGACAAATCAAAGATTCAATGCCATTACTGTAAAAAGTATGGACATTATGCATATGAGTGTAGAAAAAGACAGTACAATCAGAACAAGCAAATTTGAGATCAGTCACACAATGCAAATAACCAAACTCACCCTATGTTTATGGTGCACGTTGTAGCTGTGTCTAGCATAGTAGAAATGCCTAATATAGTGTCACCAGTTGAATGCAATGTTGCTCAAGCAATTCCATGTGACATATGGTACTTAGATTCAAGCTGTAGTAACCACGTGATAGGAAACATAGAACTATTTTCTGGTTTGGATGAGTCAGTCCAAACCAAGGTTATCCTTGGAACCGATATCCAAGTCATTCTCTTAGGAAAACGTAGTATAAACATTTTAACCAGACAAGGAGAACAAAAAGTTATGTATGATCTATATTATGTTTATGGTCTGAAGCATAATCTGATAAGTATGGGGAAACTGTTACAAAAATGATACAAAATCTACATGGAACATAATCATTGTGTGATCATGGATAAATTCCCAAGAAATCTTCTTATTGCAAAAATCCATATGACAAGTAATAGGATGTTCCCAATGACATTGAATCCATCCAAGATGAACAATACAACACAAACTATTGGTAAAGGAAAAAGTGTGCAGTCAGAGAGTGCGTTTACAATAGAAAGTGCACACAGTTCTAATGAATAAAATAGTGTGCACACTATCGAGAAAGGAGAAAACGACGTAGAGATGAAGGAATCATTCCAATATAAAACACAAGATGATTCATGTCTATGGAATTTCAGATTTGGACATTTGAACTTTGGAGGTCTGAAGCTGCTACACACAAATAATATGGCAAAAGGCTTAGCATTGATTGAAAAACCAAAAAGGATATGTGAAGGCTGCATATTTGGCAAGCAACATAGAGAATCATTTCTACTTGGCAAGTCTCACAGAGAAAAATCTCCTCTGGAAATAGTACACATAAATTTTTGGACCAATGAAAACTCCATCTATAGGAGGAAGTACTTATTTTCTAACATTCAGTGATGATTTCCCATGAAAGACATGGATTTATTTCCTAAAGCATAAATTTGACACATTGGGTTGTTTTCAGCAATTTAAATCACCTGCAGAGAATAAGAGTGGCTATTTCATCAAGTGTCTAAGAAAGGACAGAGGAGGAGAATACATTTCAAGAGAATTTCATACATTTTGTAAATTTCATGGCATCTACAGGAAATTTACAGCGCGATACACACCATAACAAAATGGTGTCGCAGAAAGAAAGAACAGAACCATCATGGAAATGACATGCAATATGTTGACAACCAAACATTTGTCAAATGAGTATTGCACTCAGGCAGTGAAAACTACAATATACATATTGAACAGATGTCCGACAAAGAGTGTGAATATTAGAGTTCCTCAGGAAGCCTCAACAGGTTCAAAGCATAATGTGGCACACATACATTTTTTTGGTTGCGTTGCATACGCATATGATCGAAATGAACTGAGAAGGAATCTAGACAACAAAGGACATAAATGTATATTTGTTGAGTATTCTAAAGAGACAAAAGGATACAAGATGTATGACCCTGTCGCAAGAAAAGTCATAATCATCTGCAATGTTCAGTTCATGGATAATGAAGCATGCAATGGAACCATAGCAAAGACAATACAAATTATTGATGCAATGGAGCATGATGGTACAAAAGATGAAGTGGTTCAAACATCATGGATAGGTCAGTGCACAGTCCCATCTACATATAGCACTCCTATGAAAATTACCGCATAGAATACTCCAGTAAGAACAATAGGTGCGCAATCTACACCTAGAGCACAAAAAACACCAACTAGTAGTCTAAGCAGTTCTACATCTCCAAATCCAACTTTAGCAAGTATGTTACCAAGAAAGACAAGAAGTTTGTGCGACGTCTATAATGAAGATGCAACAAATTCATTTTTCATTTTTTTCTCTGTTTTCCCAAATAGATGATCCATTAACCTTTGAAGAAATCAGATGCATAGAGAAAAATCAAACATGGAATTTTGTTGATGTAACTGAAGACACGGGTTTTATAAGCGTCAAGTGGATTTATAAAACCAAGAAAGATGTAGAATGAAATGTACAGAAGTACATGGCAAGGTTAGTTGCAAGAGGCTTTACACAACAACCTAGAATTGATTTCAATGAAACATTTACACCAGTTGTGCCCCTGGACACAATCAAAACTATGTTATCTATTGCCACGTAGTACAAATGGCCAGTTTATCAAATGGATATAAAGTCAACATTCTTGAATGGAAACTGAGAAGAAGAAGTATATGTGGAACAACCACAAGGTTATGAGGTTCCAGGACAAGAAGAAAAAGTGTACAGATTGAAGAAAGCACTGTATCGTTTAAAGAAAGGTATGAGGGCATGGTATAGTTGCATAGATTCCAATCTAACATAGAATGGATTTTAGAGAAGTAAAAATGAACCAACATTGTAAATCAAATCAAATCATCAAGGTAATGTGTTAATTGTTTGTTTATATGTGGATGATTTTATATTTACAGGTGATTTTGGCATAGAATAATTCAAGATAGTCATGAAGGATGGATTTCAAATGACTCATTTGGGACATGAGATATTTTTTGTGAATAGAAGCGCACCAGTCCAAAACTGGCATATTTATCTCACAGTCCAATCATACCAATGAAGTATTGAAAAGATTCAATATGGTGAATTCAAAAGCATCAACAACACCTGTCATAATAGGATTGAAGCTAAGAAAGGAAGATAAAGGGGCCAAGGTGGATCCCACATTGTTTAAAAGACTAGTAGGCAATCTTATGTATCTAACAATGAAAAGACCTGACATTATGTATGGAGTGATCATAATTAAGGTTCATGGAAACTCCAAAAGAATCACATTGGAAGCCATGAAACAAAATCCTGAGATATGTGAATGGAACAAAAGATTTTGGCATTAATTACTCCACTTCAAAAGATTTCAAAGTCACTAGATACACTGAAAGTGATTGTGGAGGAAATATAGATGAAAGAAAAATCAGCTTAGGGTACAAATTTCATTTTGGAATAGGTATGGTATCATGGGCATCAAGGAAACAACCCATAGTGATACTTTCTTCAACAGAAGCAAAGAACGTCGTAGCTACAAGAGAAACTTGTTAAGAAGTATAGATCAAAAGGATGTTAAAATATTTGTTGCAGGAACAACATGAACCAAATAGATTTTTCTGTGACAACAATTCATCCATCATGTTATCAAAGAATCACGTGTTTCACACGAAAACCAATCACATTGATACAAGGTATCATTTCATCAAAGAATTCATGAGCAATAAATAGATCTGTTTAGAAGTTTGCAGGTCAAAAGAATAGATTGTAGACATTCTCACAAAGGCTTTAGCAAGAGACGCATTTCATCATATGTGTAGTAATATGGGAATCCGTGTAGTAAGAAATGAGTGAAAGTAAAATGAAGATGAAAATTTTGATGTAATCTTCATTTGTAATCCCACCAACTTATATTTAGGGGGAGTGCTGGAAATTGTAAATTACAAGTCAATGAGATCTTCACGTCTCTGTCGATTTTTCTGTCAGTCATTTTTTCAGTATTTTTTCAGTCATCCAAAATTTCATTTAGAGAGTCAAACAATCTGTAATTGAAAAGTCACACATTTACTCAAAAGTTAGTCGGAAATAAAGAATTTACAAATGGAGCCGATTTCTATCCTCTCAAAATCTAGTATGTGGTTGAAGAGTCATTCAAATTAATGACAATATTTAATGTCAAGTCGGTCTTATCTTCTGTAGGAAGTCTTAGTCAGTGTATATATAAGTGTGAGTCTCTTAGTTAATCGATGACGCTGAAGAGAAGCAGATGATGCGTAGAGAAGAAACATAGAGGTAGAGAGAATCAACAACAGCTGAAGAGTTGACAAAAGAAGTCGTTGTAGTTGAAACTCATCCCAGTCATTGTATTTTGTATTCGGGCACAACACTGAAGTTCATTGATATCAAATTTTTGTGTATTAACAAAGTTTCTGTCTATTCTCGAGTTTATGTGCTAAGGATAGCGTTGTGTTATTCCACATTCATAAATCATTTCATTAAGTGCATGTATTCACAATGCACAACAAACTGAGAAGTTTGTGTACTGCACATTGGTCTTGAGAACTCAGCAACGTAGCCTGTTTGGTGTGCAGTATTTGAAATTACATTGTGCAGAGTAGATTGCGTGCACCATTGATCCAACAGAGATACTCCTTCAATTATTTGGACAAATGTGACCAGAATTATTCCCATTAATTGCTCTGGTTTGATTTGAAGATATTCTTATGAAGTTCTATGAGTCCATCTGAGGTATTCCTATTAGCTTTGTCGAAGACATCAGAGCACTTTCATTCATCACCTTCGATGAGCTTTGGAGAATTTCCTTTCAACTTTGTCGATTGAGTGTCGAGCACTTGGTTTCATGGCCTTCTATGGTTTTGGTAAGTTATTCTCAAGTCCATCGATGACTTTGGAGCTTGTGCCATTAACTTTGTCAAGCTGATTCAATGCAGTTTCAATTAACTTCACCGATTATGTTCGGGGTGGTTGTTCTTAACTTTGCCCATGGTTTAGGCCACCTTCATGTTAACTATTCCAATGACGCAAACTTAAAAATCACATACATATATTATTTCAATATCAACATCATTTAGGAAGTAGTATGTATTTTTTCATTGTTCAAAACCCTAATTTAATTAATGTGAATTTGAATAATCTTTAAATTAAATAATTAAATTATGGTCTAAGCACTTAACTATATGCTAAAATAAATTTTAGATTTAAATCATCTCTGTATAAATACATATTAAAATTAAGAATCATTCAAATTAGAAAGTCTCATAACTTGACATCCTTTGGGTAGAGTGACACTTTACCAAAATAGTTTTTCACGGTGGAAGTGGAAAAATGATATTGATCAACCACTTTAAACTGGATGCGAACACCAATGGACAAAATTTTGAATACTCGTAATTTCTTTGCACGACATCAAATTAGAATGTCGTTTGTTGTGTCATGAAGACTGTGGAGAGGTACTTCCAATGAGATAACTAAAAGTTCCATTCAAGCATCCCACTAGTGTAATGGATGAAAAGACTGGTTTAAGTGAGAAACCCCATGACGATGGTTTTGACACTTTCGAGAGTTGGATTTAGATTTTGTGAGTTGCGTTCGAATTGCAATGGTGGAAATCATATAATTGTCATGTTTCTGGGAAGAAAAATGCATTTTGACAGATACCAAAAATTTGTGCTCAAAGATATTTTTTAATGAAGGTTTGGGTCTCGCATTCGATGTTACTTCCCTCAAAATTGATTATGTAAATTCCTCAGTCATCTTTGATGTATAGACCCTTATTTTATCCATTGAAATTGATGCAAACAATAAGCAACGTAGAAATATAAATCCACCAAAACAACCAATTAATGTTTGAACCCCTTAATACAATTTCAGGGTTGGGAGGTCCAATTTTCCTTCAAGATGCATTCTAGATCCAACGCAATACCAATAGGTTTTTTGGTTAACCCATATGATTCTAGGAGACAATTTATCAATTATATTTTAGTAATACAATTAAAAAAATAAACACAAACAAGTTGGTACGTTGTGTGCAATGAAAGCTACTAGTGACACAACCAACTTAACTACAATTGCAATATGAAGTGGGTCAGGAAATAAAGGAAATCAGTGACCAACTATCTAACTAGGAATGGATAGTTTAGTCACTAGAAATGTTATGAGACCAACTAACGGGTGCACAAAGAAAGATCCAATCTAGTGGAGGATGACAGAGGTCTCAGGATGAAGGTGGGCCTTGTTGACCATGTCAACGTTCGCGAGATGAAGAAGACCATTGTTGATCTGCTTGGAGATGATGGGGGATAGAGATACTCCTATTGATACACCAATGATAGGAGAGGGAAAATTGTTAACAAATAGTGCATCAGTGGGGGAGAGATGAACCTCGTCGATATGTAGAATATCATGTCAAAAGGGAGGAGTGGTGTCGATATGTAATACATTGGAGAAATTTGAAGGAATTTGGTCGGTGAAAGGCATGAATGGGGTGAATATAATTGTGTGATTATTATGAATGTGTTGATGTTGATCACAACGAAATTTGTTTGTGATAAATATGTGTGTCACTAAGGTTTAATGGAAGTGTGTTGGCACATCACCCAAGTTCAGATGTTAGTAGATGATGTGTCGATGAAGAAATCATGGTGTGTGAATGTGTAGGTGGAAGAAAGGATGCATTTTCTGGTATGTTGTGTATTGTTGTATAAATAGGAGACTTACTGAAGTGTGGATCAATAAGTCGAGGTGATCCGAAGACAAATCACAAATGGAAAGGCAAGAAGAACAGGAGGAAGAAACTTGGGTCTAGCCACTTACACAAGAAAGAGGGTGTGAGGGTTCTAGTAGGAAGATCTGGAGGGGGGCCCAATTTCTTGTCTTAGAGAGATGCTAATAGAATAAAATTGGGGGGATGTTGTGCATGCAAAAGATGGTGCTAGGAGGGCTAGATTACAATCCTACCCAAGTGGTGCCATTTCACTTAATTATTAGCCAACCCATGGCTCCTCTCTATACATATTTATGGCATAACCCTTTCACTCTTTGGAGACCAATCAGGGGCATCTCAATCAAGATAGTTAATCTTTTTGCAAACCCAAAATTTGATGGAGAAGGGCATGTCTCTGCATTCATTCAAATTAATCAATTTAACATCACTCGATGAAATCTAAATATTGTTCAAGACAATGAAACATGCCAACTACTCCTCCTCACATTCAAAGGGAAAATTAAATCTTGGTTTAAAACATTTCCAGCAAAATCAATTCATAGATGGAAATAATTTATGGAAATGTTTATCAATGCTCATGAAGATTATGTTTATGACAAAGTCTTTGATGAAATTGCACAAATACATAGGATCTGAAACAAATATTTGGATGATTTCTTTCAAAGAGTCATGCATATTTATTGTATACTTATTGAAAATGACAAGCCCTCATACCAACAAATCTTTAATCAGTTTTCATATCTTGTTTCTATGTCAGAAGGGTGCGATTTATATGATCAAACCATCTCTCATTCACAATATTTAGATCCGACCCCAAAGGATGTGGGGGACATAATCTCTAGCCAACACTCCAAAACAACTGTGGGGGAATCCTCACAAAAAATACCGGACACCTTATCTCCAGAGTGTGAACCATTTACCATGTCCCCTTCAAAAAATCATGAATATACTTTTGTTCGTAACAAATATCCTATCAATGAAATCCCATCATTTTCATAATCTAAAGATTTACATTCTCTGTATACAAATCTATTTGACATTGATCATTCACATGAGAAACCATCCATTTATCACACATTACACTCTTCACATTGCTCTTTTAATGATGAAATAATGAATGATAAATTAGGACAAGAAGAGTGCCCAACCCTGATCGACCAATCATTATTTATTAATGGAATTCCATCTATGACACATAATGTTATCAATCCTTCGCAATCTTGATTTTGAGAACATGTGAATCACAATTTGATATCGATAACCCTTTTTTTGACGGCTAATTTTTTGTTACAGAATTGAATGTAAGTACTAGCCTATCATTCGTTGGTCCTACACAATCTGAAATTTATAACCTTGATGCATAGATTTTAATCACATAAAACCTAAAGTATGCAGATTACAATGAGTTTGTGAATCCTCATGAAAAAATCACAGTAAACAAAGAACCCATCACCACATAAAACACAAGAAACATCGATCTAATTTGAGAAATGTTATCGTCTCAATCTACTTTAGAATTACCTATTAGTCCTTAGGGGTATATGCATCACTCATCCTTGGATTCTATCACAATACTCCAACACTCTTCATGTGATTTAATTGATGTCATGGGAGAGGCATTAGAGTCATATTTCTCTCAATGTTTCCATCCAACAATCAGATATCATCTCTCCTCTCAGCATGCAGAGTATGTGAAATTTTAACCCAGGGATATTTGCATCAATAATGAAGAAATCCAATTTCAATTGATGGTTATGACAAGTGCTCATTTTATTACCTCGACCCATGGAATGAATGATGTCCACTCTGAAACTCTCTATCACAAGATAAATTGCACACAAATTTCATTTGTGAGTCTCATCAGTTATGTAACTCATTTTTATTTCCTTCCAACAATCATATAACAATCATTGTAGATTCTATGACAGAATTGAGTCCTTGTTGGAGGAATCCTACATGTCTACATGTCACATGAATCATAGCACAACCAAATTCAACTTGTTGGGTGGATAGTTGCTTGAGTCAATTCTCCTATCTTTCATTTCTCACTACTTCATTCTCTGCAATTAACCTTCAATAAACATACAATTGTAGGTTCAAAATTACCTGATTCGCTTCACTCGCACCAGGATTACACCTAGCCTTCTTTCAGCTAGTGTGCGATAGGTTAGGAATAGGATTATCATAGTTATTTTTCTTCATTTATACTTGCATATCTTAGATGTTTTCTTTTGTTTTTTTCCTAATAGCATATATTTTGATTTATCATGTTTTCTTCAATAAATACCACCAATTGTTGTTAGTTTAATTTACATCTCATGATGACTTGCTTTAGTTTAAGGGTTTTTTTTTGTAAAAAATATTTTTCCTTTCCATTCAATGCTTTTCATTTTCTATTTGACTAAAAGCTTGGCTGAACTCTGATTTTCATCCATGTTCATGAGGAAACTATGTGTAGGAATTCTTTGATAAGTTCAACTATAAAATTCACTTATTTCAGTAGCATTGACTATGACATTGATAGTTGGAAAGTATATTTCCCCAAGATGCTGAAAGAAGATCTTTTAAGGAGTACTTTACAACTTATCCAAGATTAAAACTAGATCGAAGGAATCATAATATCTATTCACAAACTTGCTCAAGATTGTGTCTAATGAGAAGAAAACTTGAAGTTATTGTGACTCTATGATAGAGGGTATGCACATCCTTAAGGAACATGTCAATTAGTTTCATTCTCTCTCTAATGATTCAATCACAATGATATATGATCTCAGTGATATTGATCATTCAAATATCTCTCAAGCATACTTCTTTAGGGTATAACCGATGATCATTATAGGTATAGTAATTTACTTCCCAAAGAGCATATTTCCAAACAGATTCATATTAGGAAAAGATATATCCACTTGAAAACAAGCAAAATGTTTGAGGAAGACTCATGCATTCAAATAATTTCAATTTATCATGAAACATGCACTTGTACAAGTAGAACTATGGTTAATTTAAGATATCATGTTGTAGCATAAGTTTGGATCTGTAAGAAGTGGAGATGAAATGAATATATCACAAGGACAAATAAGGTAAATCTAATGCACAATGAATTGGATTTTTGGCCAACCCTTTCCCTCTAGAGAACAAGGATGGAAAAGTAAAGTGAAATCCCTCAAAAAATCATGATGAGAGAATGAAATTCTCAGCCAATGCTAATAGTAGAGCCAATCTGAATGAAAATAATATTCCTATGCACTTTCAAAAGGATTAGTATTGTCAAGAGACCGCAAACTCATTTTTGGTTGGAATGGATGAACACCCTTAAAGTTGGTGGAAACACTCAACTTATGATCTCCTCCTTAGCCTATTTTATATCTTGACTGCATATCTTATATAATAATTTATCCAAGAGTCCTTTTTTAGTGGCAGCAGAGTTCTAGGTCAAGTTCATCTTTAATCCTTAACACATCTACTCTTCTCTTTCTTTCCTCATCATCTCTTCCTTTAGATATATTTATGTTTGTTTCATAATTACTATTTGTATATAATGACATACAGAGCTCTCATCATTGCTTGTCTTTCACACGAAGCATCTTTGCACTATAAATGAGCTTGAATCATCTTGCATCTCTTTCCTAGCTCATGAACATAATTATTGGTCACTTTTTTAATACAAATTGAGGCTATTTCAAAGTATTGTGAAAACAATATAACAATGACTGAACATAATGTTTAATAAACTATAATCCTTCCATATTGGCCGGTGAGTGGATCTTATGTAATGGGATAACCATCCACACACTAAGTAGTTGCTCACGTGAAGGGTGAAGTGTCAATGTCTGATGGATAAAAACCAAAAGGGATATATTTATGTAGCCAGGTGTAGAAAACATTCAAATAAATATCAATAACTGGAAGTCATTGCGTATCAGGCTAAAAGGCCATCGCTTTCCCCATCCATCGAATGCTAAGTATGCAATAAATAAGTTAGGAAGGAAAAGAAATGAAAGTTTAACCATACTATGGGATATTTAGATATCTCCATCGGGGATATGGATGCTCGGTGGTAGCCGAGCAATATTGTGATGCCATGGTGTCTCCATCGGGGCTATGGATTTTTGCAGGAAGTGGAGCAACACTTGCGAGATATCTCTATATGTACCTGGTGAAAAATATCTATTTATCCTAAACCTCTATCAACAAAGTGAAAAAGATACTAACTTGAATCATCGATGCAGTATAAGAAAATAAATCTCATCATTATTGGCCCTCTATTTATAGTAGACTAGGTCCACTAGAAAATATGCAAGCATCACTAGTGAGACCACCACAATGGAATATTCAAGGTAACCATTTCATATTATTTTTGTAGGTTTTGAACTTAAAAGTAATTTATGACCCACTACATTTTATTCTTATCGGTTAGGAAAGACTAGTAGAGATTGGACACCAGTTTTATTCTCTTAGCATCCATGTAAGACAATAAATTGGACCCCCCCTCCAAATATTCCTATTGTAACCCTCACACCCTATTTCTCGTACAAGTGTCTAGGCCCAAGTTTTTTCGTCCCCTTCTTCCCGCCTTTCCATTTGCAATTTCTCTTTAGATCACCTCAACCTGTTGATCCATACTTCAGTAATTACCCTCTTCCCACATCAATGCATAGTGTATTGAAAAACACATACTTTCTTCCACCTAAACATTCACACGACAATGATTTATTTACTGACACATCAACCACTAACCTCTGAACTTAGTCGATGCATCAGTGCGTTTCCGCTAAACCTCACTGACACATGACTTTATCACCAATGAAGTTTGCATTATCAACACCGACACATCAATAATGATCATAGAGTTATATTCTCCGAGAACATACCTTTCACCGAATAACTTCCTTCCACTTTCGTCAATGTATCACATATCGACAACCCTCCTCCCTTTCTCTTCAATACACTACATATCAGTGAGGTTCATCTCTCCCCCACCGATGCACTACTTCCTAACAAGTTTCCATTCACCATATCCAATGCACCGACAGAACGATTTTGATTGCTCGTATTCACACAATACATCGACGATGATATTCTTCCTCTCTCCAACGTTCACCGTGTTAGCAAGACCCACCTTTGTCTTGAGACATATCTCATCCTCCTCTAGCTTCGATCTTTATTTCTACACATTTCAATCAGTCTCATAACATTTCCAATGACTAATCTCTCCATGCTGAGTTAGATAGATAGTCATTGATATCCTATATCTCCTGACCCAGTTCATATTATACTCATAGTTAAGTTTTTTGTGTCATCAATAGATTTCATTGTGCACATCATACCAACTTGTTTATGTTGCATTTTTTTATTTTATGTCAAAGGCATGATTTTTAAAGTGTCTCCTAGAATCATATGGGCTAACCAAAAAACCTATTGGTATTGTGTTGTCTCTAGAATGCATCTTGAAGGAAAATCAGTCCTCCCAGCGTCAAAACTGTATTAAGCTCCTCAAACGTCAATTGGATTTTTTGGCAGATTTATATTTCTATGTCTCTTATAGTTTACATCGATTTCAATGTATAAAATAAGGGTATATACATCATAAATGACCTATAAAATTACAAAATCAATTTTTAGTGAAGTAACATCGAATGTGAGACGCGAACTTTCATTAAAAATTGCCTGTTGAGTGCAATTTTTTGGCAGCCATGAAAATGCATTTTTATTCCTAGAAACATGCCAATCGGATGATTTCTACCATTGCGATTCTTACGCAACTCATGAAATCTAAATATGATGCACATAAGTGTCAAAACCATCACTATGGGTTTTCTCTCCTAAACCAACCTTCTGTGTCGTTACAACATCGGGATGCTTGAATGGAACATTGTGTTAGCTCACCAGAAGCACCTCTCCACAATATTTACAACACAACAAATTGCACTCGAATTTGAAGTCATGAGAACAAGTTACAAGTATTCAAAATTTCCTCCATTGGCATTAGCAACAGGTTTAAAGTCATTGATCGATATCATTTTGCACAAAACTATTTTGGTAAAGTATCACTCTACCCAAAGGATGTAAAGGTATGATAGTTTCAAATTTAAATGATTCTTAATTTTAATTTGTATTTAAACAAACATTTTTTTGAATATAAAATTTATTTTAGCATGTAGTTAGGTGTTTAGACCAGAATTTAATTATTTAAATTTAAAGATTATTCAAACTCACATTAATGAAAATAAGATTTTGAACCCCTCCAAAATACATACTACTTCCTAAATTATGTTGATCTTGAAATAATAGATGTATGCAAATTTTAAGTTTGTGTCATTAGAACAATTAACATGAAGGTGGATGAAACCATCAACAAAGTGAAGAACAACTGTGTTAGCGATAATTCTTGTCTCGGGCTCGAGAGCATTCAGGTCTGCAAGTTACACGAGAAGCGCCCGAGCGCAGCATGGAAAAATCTCGTTTTACGGCTTCCAATCAAGCGAGCGGGCGAAGTTATGTCGTCAACGGCCAAGATCCATGTATAGAGTAGATCAAAGATCGACGAGTAATCACGGTTAGCAGAGTTGCGCCAGGATTAGCGCAATGGATAGCGCTTATATATCACCAAAAAAGATCTCATTCGTCCATCCCGGAGAAGTACGTGGTGCACGATCGGGCTCCATCGCCTCCTCGGCCTTCGCAACTTTGAAGAACGAGGACCAGCCTCCTCCCAGCCGCGAGAAGCAAAGCACCGAAAGCATTCAAGACTCGGGCCCACAACATCGCTGAAGTTTTTTCAGCCATCTATCCAAAGGGGACACCTAGCATCAAGTAGAGCCATCTCGGCGCCTCGCTCATCGCAACTCCCACGCGCAAAAAACAACTCCATCATATCCCGACACGCAAAGCAGTGAGAGCATTCAGGACCTGGGGCCCATTGCAGCTTTGGATGAGTTTAGAACTGTCAGATTTGAGGGACGCATGGCACCTGATTGAGCCGTCTCGTCATATCGCTCATCGCGATTTCGATCAGCAAGGATCAGCTCCTTCATATTCGCGAACGCAAAAAAGCACCATGGGAATAGGCACGTGGTCACAATCCGTGGTCACTTGGAAAAAGAGAGGAGCTGCGTAAAGAAGGCCGAAGAGTCGAGTTCAGTTATAGAGAGGATCGTCGCGGTCTCCAAGCACCATCGGATCCAATATCCATACTGTTTCTCGCCTGGAGTAAATGACAACAAGAGCGGGTGGTTGAAACCTCCTTTCATTCATTAAGTGAGGGGATGGAGGGTCTGGCAAACTGTCTGCTCAAGGAAGTCCTGTGTATCGGTTTTCTCAAAGACGCCATGCCAAAGTCTTCAGCTCGACAGAGAGGTCTACACACGCTATCCGAACACTTAATAGCTCAGCTACCCTCCTTACAGGAGCCATGCGTAGTTAAGGTGGCATTTAAAGAAAGATATCAGTACGAGTTTGATTGAAGGGACACCCAGCCTTGGGTGATTGTGGCACGCCTCTGTGAGGAGAATTTTTCTAAGTAAACTCAGTCTTTGTATTTTGTAAGTATTGATGGTAGAGTAGAGCTCCCTACTGTAATGTTTTAATAACTATTCTAGCTTTCATCTTATGCATCTGTATATGAGATTTCTTGTTTTATGACAGACAGTTCTTCTTAATCCATCTAATTTTTGTCTCATGGTAAGAGAGTTCGTGATTGATTGAGTCGCGCGAGTTATTGCGGTTATGTTATGATAAAATATTTATTATTGCATTGTTGCATTCTCTGGATTTGCGTTTGAATGTAAGATGATATCGCATTTGGACGTTTTCTTCCTCAGTCTGTTAGAAACCTGTTGTTTATAACAGACCTCCACTTTTCTCTTGTACAAGTCTTCCGCCTGTTCACCCTTTACTGCAGCTCACTATCTGAAATTTATGCAAGACCTCACTTGCTCATGTATACCTGGCCTGGTTTCACAGTTGGAATGCTATTGTTTTGAGTTTCCCTCCATTCGATCACCCATCTATAAACAACCGTGACATAAAAATGATGGGTCTCAGGCTCTGCTCCTGCTAGCAATCTAGGAGTGACTTCCGTCGCCAACATTTCTCGCGCCATTGCCGGGGACGAAGTTGAAGATTTTCCCTGGGTAGAACGACATTGAGCCTCTAATTCTAAAGGTGCATCATACATCAGAGCCCTTAAATATTGCTACTGTGCACCTGGCGAATCCATTGTGGCGACTCCATTGTTTCCACATCACTCTTTCATCTGTGACTACTGTTAGCACACCTGAAAGTTGACCCTAAGGAGCTTTCTTGAGAAGGTTTCAGCAGTTGCTTTTTCAGTCTGAGAAGATTCCTGGGGTAACGACAACGTTAATATCTGGCCTTTGATGGTGAACAAGGACCAGGCATATTTGAAGCTGCACATCTTTCACCTGGAAAATCCATGATTCGAGGATTGATTGGTGACTCCACTGGTTCGATATGGAGAAAATTCTGGCTCAAAGGTTTGCTTTCTGTGACTTTTCTCAAATAGTTGGTTTTCCTAATGCACTTCCTGATAGAGACCAATGGGAAGATTTCCTCCCTGAATTTCATGCAGCAAATTGGAAGGAACCTGCTGAGCATTTACTGGACTTCCATGAAGCTATTCACCGACACAATATCACGCATGAGGATGTCCAGATTAAGCTCTTCAGGTATTCATTGAAGGGAGCTTCTCTTGAGTGGTGTTGATCTCTTCCCGCTGTGAGCGTCCGTTATTTAATAGGTTTTCATACAGCTTTCAATGCTTTTTGTAAAGATTACTATCCAGCTGATGGTTTGTATAAAAATTGTTGTGAAGAATTTTATTTTCTTCGTGAAGCCTTTGCTGGCCCTGCAGACCATGTCTACGATGAAGCCCTTACTATGGAGGAAAGCATCTGCTATGAAAAATTTGAGGTGTTGAATGATATGAGTGGTGTTAGCTCGAGAATGGAAGCATCTGACATCATATCGGATGCGTCTGTTCTTTTATATGTTCATGAATATCAACACGCCTCTTGTGGAGATTATGAGTTTGTAGAGCAGATGTGGTCCATGGTAGATGGCTCACCTAAATGTCAGGTTGAAGCAGATATTCCTAGCAACCCTGTTTCTGAGGACGGAGACCTTCCTGTTTGTAAAGAAGAGATTATTTTGGAAGAGGTATCCTCTCTTTTTCTCCAAGGAGTTTCTCACGATATATTTTTACCTAGGAAGAAGATTATATATGAGCAACCAGAAGTAGTGGGTCCCACTATCCCTGAAATGAATATTTTTGACGGGATCACCATCCTGGAGGAGAGCCAACAAGAAGAGGAAAAAGAACCATAGGGGTAGTCTGCCCTTCGTTCAGAGCCAGTCAGTGAGCAGCCACCACCTGAGATCAGCGGGCCTACTTCAGTTATTCACCCGCCTGTGGTTATCAGAGACATTCGGCTGGTGTGAAAAACTGTGTAGTAGAAGAGGCTGTATTTCTCGAATTCCTTGGAAATTGCCACTCATTTGATGACCCTGTCAGCAAATACATGGAGTGGCATTTCCCCTATGCCTTGGAGCCACCCTATTTCATCTCAACTCCAACCTGTAAGGAGGAGTTGATGAGTGTAACCATTCTGCTGTCACGGCTACACCATCTGCTGATGATCATTGACAGAAGGAAGGAGCTTCTATCCAGAAAGATGCTTGGATGGATATGGTGGAAGTTTTCATTCACCTAGCCCATGTAAAATATTTTATTAGCATTAGGACTGTATATAAATAAGCTCCTTTGAGCACGTAGCGTTATTTTGTTGCTTTTATTTTTCGGCTTGTATTTTCAACAACAAGATATTTTGAGCCTGAATCCATAGCCCAATAGCAAGGCACTGAAGCTGTGGAAGGAGTTCTTAGAGCATCACAGGGATGACTCTATCCCCCATGGATCCTAATGTTAGCGATAATTCTTGTCTCGGGCTCGAGAGCATTCGGGTCTGCAAGTTACACGAGAAGCGCCCGAGCGCAGCATGGAAAAATCTCGTTTTACGGCTTCCAATCAAGCGAGCGGGCGAAGTTATGTCATCAATGGCCAGGATCCATGTATAGAGTAGAATAACGATTAGCGAGTAATCGCGGTTAGCAGAGTTGTGCCAGGATTAGCGCAATGGATAGCGCTTATATATCACCAAAAAATATCTCAGCCGTCCATCCTAAATAAGTACGTGGCACACGATCGGGCTCCATCGCCTCCTCGCCCTTTGCAACTTTGAATAACGAGGACCAGCCTCCTCCCAGCCGTGAGACACGAAGTACCGAAAGCATTCAGGACTCGGGCCCACAGCATCGCTGAAGTGTTTTCAGTCGTTCATCCAGAGGGGACACCTGGCAGCAAGTAGAGCCATCTCGACACCTCTCTCATCGCAACTCCAACGTGCAAAAAACAACTCCATCATATCCCGAGACGCGAAGAAATGAGAACATTCAGGACCTGGGGCCCACTGCAGCATCGGATGAGTTTAGAACCGTCAGATTTGATCAACAAGGATCAGCCCCTTCATATTCGCAAACGCCTAAAAGCGCCATGGGAATAGGCACGTGGTCACAATCCATGGTCACT
>JASDQU010010498.1:45229-63524 GCA_032191745.1 Picea mariana | reverse complement strand
ATGTGGTAAGATTCAATTTCATTTAACGTGCAAACACAATTAAGTAATATTTCTCATCCTAAAAAATGATTATATATTGGATTTAATAATTGTGGATGATTGTAATGTCCCCAATGATCTTTTTTGGTTTTTTGCTTAGTTTGGGGTTTAGGCTGTTAAACCAACAGTTTGCATTCAAGGTATTCTACAAATAGTACACACAATACATATGACATTTTCCTAATGATTTACCAAGGAAACACCAATATGGAAAAGATAAACACATGTATTTCCTTACTGTGTAAGTAGCTATAACACACCATATAATTATAGTAAAATTACATCACAAATTAAGAGGAACCTAATACAAATTTCTATCAGTTGTCTTGGTCCTTATTGGAGGCGATTGCACCCATATATGGTTTCTAAGTGGGTTCATTGAATTCAGCAAGTTAACCCACAAGACTCTTGTCTTTGCTGCAAGAAAATCAACCCCTTTTCTGTGCAAGTGAGTGTTTTCCACATAGAGATAAATACAACAATAAACCAGGTCCTTTTTTTCTACAAATTTGTCCCCCAAACTGTGTTATTCTTTTCCCTCATGCTGTAGAATATGCCCAACAAAAAATAACATGACCCAGCTGAAAGATTCCTTCAAGAAATGCACCCAACTATCAAGGAAATATAGCCATCGTCAATGAAAAGATCCCATCCTCCAAAATAAAGGAACCCGACCTCAAAGAAAGCACCCAACAGAGAAAACTCGACCCCCAATGATGAAAAACAACCTCTACCATGCTTAGCTTGACCCAAAATAAAATTAACTCGCCACAGCAAGAGAGACCCGTCCTCCAAATGAGTAAACTTGTCCCACATTGAAATAAATCCATCCGACAATAAAGAACTTAGTCCAATAAAATAACTCATCCACAAAAAAGTGAAATCTCAGCCACAATACAATGGATTCCTTGACCACTGAGGCACATTAAGAAGATATGTATGATCTCCTCTCAATGACCAACCAGGGTGGATAGTACCACCACCAAAACGAAACTCTAAACTCTCTGGTGTTTTTGTCCAAAGAGCCAAAGCCACAAGAGCTCTCTCTTTGTTGACCCTTTTTGGATCCTTTTACCCTTTTAATAAGTTAAAACGACTTTATAAAATTCAAGTCACTTAAACTCCCTTTTTTTACTAATCACTTAATGCCACTTTTAAAAAGTCATTTTTCCACCCCTATGACATTAAATAATTAATTAATCCCCTTTTCAACTCTGAAAAGTGATTAATTTTCTTTTAAGACATTTTTGGTCACTAGAAGTCCCTCTCTCATTATTCAAACCTTTAGGTATTTTCATTCCATCTCTAACGAGATATTACACAAAGGTTCCCCCTCGTGAATATGATCCAAATAACACCTTTAGTGTATTTTATTAAATTATGCTCAATAATACTCCCAAATTATAGGAATTGTTGGAATGCCACATAACCAAGAATGAACTGTGCGTTGGTAATATCGATGATGAAACATGATAAATGGACTAGGATTAGCCTCATATAACTCCACCAAACTCTTTGATCTCACTGGGAACATAATATCACACCTCTATCATGGCTGACACAAACCCCATAAGTCATATCCAACTATATAACAAGGAAGCCCATAAATGAGCACATGAAAGTCCTCCCCACCAAAATATTACTTGTCCTCAAGCAATGCCATCACACAAATAGGAAGAAAAAGTTGAACAAAACTGAAAAATAATAATGATCCTCAATTCCCACACCATTCTGAAATATGCAGAGCACCTAATGCCCACAAGATTGTCCTCCAATGTACTAACACAAGAGGCTTGTTGAAGGCCATTATTCAGTAGAGAAATCAAATACAATGAACATGCATTCCACCCTTCATAGAATATCCCACCTAGGAAACCAATCCACTACTCTATCGGAATAGGATCCTGAAATTAACAATTGGATCTCCCATATGTACTAGCTCCCAAAATCTCAACTCATAAAATCCCATGGTCCCATGTTATCACCTGAAAGGAGTCATCATGTTGATGATGTATGACTCTAATCATAAATATCTAACCTTCCTTCCTAAACATAATTATCCACTTATAAAACCCCAAGATGTATTGCCTCAAAGAATCATTCCCACTATCGAGGACCACATCCTTCTAATGTGTCTCAGTGAATTCAACCAAAACCAACTTTAAACTCGAACATCTAGGAGAAGTCTATGTGGTCGCAAACTCATAGGGAATCAATGACACATAATCTTCGAGTGTCAAATGGGAAATCTCTAATACTCCAACACCTCCAGCCTACTGTAATCATCCAAGTATCATCCATAAAATCTCCGAACACATTTTCCACAAATTCCCTCCATGCGAACCTCTCAGACTTGCCTATAAGCGGTAAAGTCATCAGGGTCCCAAACTAGCCTATATGATATGAAGCACCCTCTTCTCAAAGCATTGTCCTTCAAGGTACTAACAGAATAATCCTCCTCACTACCTCTAATAATCCATGCAATCATAGGATGCACAAATTCGGTCAACTCCTAAGAATACCACTCCTCCAAGCAACCGATCCTAAGCATCCCAAGAGTAAACTCCGGAAAGAAAAAACTAGCCATCTCATCTGTATTGGTTGTTGAGTTGTCAATCACTACAGTCCCATGGTCCCAAGCTAATATCCAAGAGGAACCATCATTTATACATTTCACCCCTCTGATCATAACCGTCTTACCACCATGATCATATTGTTCTCTCCTTTCTTGGACCCCAAGCTGAAATCCCTAAAAGAACTAAACTTACTATCATGGATCATGTCTCGTCAAAGCATCCCAGTGAATTAAAAGTCTACCAACATGAATATAGACTCGATCATGTGTATCATGAGGGAAAATCTTCCTCACCATATAGAAAAAGGGTCAACGACACCTTTCACAACATCCCCACAATGACGTGGATCAATCACTCACATGACCTTGTCGATCTTCCTCATAACATGAAGTCATCTATCACTCCTATAAATGTTAGGATACCACCAAAAAATTGGAATTACACCAATCCTAATGCCTATAGAAAACTATGTGAACTGATCCAACAGAGTTTGGATCTCCTCTTTTGCACTCTAGGCATTGATCACATGGTCCAAATGATGAACCTTTGTCATGGCCACAATGCCCCCTGTCTCATCCGAAGGGATCCAAAAATCCTCTCATGTTTTGTTGTATACCATGAGGACATCAAATAATAAGAATAGATGCCTATTCCACTTCCTGCAATTCTGGGAAATGACTAGTGCATTGGTCAACCCCGAGGGCATGACCAAGAAATCATGATGAGGTCTCGAAGCAGACCTGTAAGTATCCTTCTCCCTAGTCCTCCTTTGATGATATCCTAGATGAAGATCGATCATCGAGGGATATTTTGATCCCTAAGGCTCACCCATCCACTCACCATTCCTAGGTAACCTCAACTCAATGGTATGTTCGGGGACAGTAATGACCCCATCGTTACGACTACAAGCAACTCAACGCAAAAGCAATTTTTTCTTTTTTTTGTAAGAAGGAATGCAACAACGACAACAGTTAAACCACATAAATTGACGAAGAACATAATGCACACAGATCAGGAAATAGACAACAATGACCCAACATAATAGCACATCATGCAACTAGACGAAACATGCGATAATCAATTAGACAAAAAAAAAGGATACCTGCCTGATACAAGCAAGACAACTCCTACAACCTAAACAACAACATCAACAATCCTGACACAATGGCTTCAATGACAAATAACTAGAACCCTCTACTGTGAGAAAAACCAATCACATTAAGGTGTTATAGAACCAAGTACCAACATCCATTACAATGAACAGGACACCCACATTGGGAAGCACACGATTCTCACCAGGTTATCATTCACATCTATCAATTAGGGAGCGCAATGATCCCCTCATCAGGAATCATGCAGTCACAAGGCGATGGGTATGACAGTAACTATGGCACAACATAACATATCTAGACCTTTAACCCAAGAAAAATCCCTTGTGCTGGGAGACCGAAGTATCTGTCAATAAATACACAAACACTGTACCCAAGCATCCAATCAACAAGTCACTTAGACGAGAGGTGACATCAATCAAATTAAAATGTGCAATTAATCGAATGATTTTGTGTTTTCCTACGAGGAAATCATCTATGTTGTAACATCTATGACCAACCACCATTTACACTTCAACCTAAGGCATAAGGCACATAGTAACCAATTAACGGTTAAACTATTAATCAATTTAGATATTAAAACTATTAAAACCTCAACCATTAATCTTGCACAAGACATTAAACTATTACACAAATAAACCATAAACCATTAGTTGTTACATCATTATGACTAAGTGTGAATGAGTGAACCATTACCATTTTAATTAATCAAAAATATATTACCATTGCAACAATTAATCTATTGTGGAAAAAGTTAAGGGACTGATATATAGGACAGATAAATAAACAATTGCTATGTAAAAAAAATTGTTATATTGGTTGCAAAGGTCATAAGATTGATATATAAAAAAATCGACATAAAAATAATTAATCTATTTTTATTTTAGAAAAGATTCCACTTTGATCTATGCTTGCAATACGCGCGATTCTGGATTCCAAAAAGTTTTGTTTAAGAGAAAATTTATTCATAATCTATGGATGTAATAGCCACGGTTTTGCATTCCTGAAAACGTTTTAATTTAAAAAAAAATATTCATGATCTGTGGATGTAAGAGCCACGTTTTTTCATTCCTTAAAACATTTTAACTAAGAGAAAATTCATTCATGATCTGTTGATGTAAGAGCCACATTTTTTTATTCCTGAAAACGTTTTAACTGAGAAAATCCATTCATTATCTGTGGATGTAAGAGCCATGTTTTTGCATTCCTGAAAACATTTTAACTAAGAGAAAATTCATTCATGATCTGTGGATGTAAGAGCCACGTTTTTGGATTCCTAGAAATGTTTTAACTGAGAGAAAATTCATCCATGACCTGTGGATGTAAGAGCCATGTTTTTGCATTCCTGAAAATCTTTTAACTGTGAGAAAATTCATTCATGATCTATAGATGTAAGAGCCACGTTTTTCATTCCTGAAAAGGTTTTAACTGAAAGAAAATTCATTCATGATATGTGGATGTAAGAGCCACGTTTTTTCATCCCTGAAAAAATTTTAACTAAGAGAAAATCCATTCATGAGAAGGTGCAAAGATTAATCATTCAACAATGAATCAATCAAAGACGTAAAGATACTCATTCACAAAACACAAGGATTAATCATCTAGAAAACACAAAGATTTATCATTCAAGCACAGAGATTTATCATAAGAGGAAAACGCAGAGATAAGTAAGGGATAGATAGTTGGGCGAAAAATTATCCTTCACTTATTATCCATGCACACGAAAGTAGGGCATTTGAATCTATAATTATTTAAACAATGAAGTGACGATAGTAGATTCAGCTCCTGGCCGACTGCTCAGGCACGGACTAATAACTTAAGGGATAAGGGACAGAAGATAAAAAAATCATTTTTTCTTCGTAATAATCAATAAAAACAAATGCAGAGAATTCATTGGTATCAAAGGTTGGGTTCGCCATGGGAATCAATTCAGAATACAACGAGCAAGGGGATTATAAATACCGTATGAAAGCAGGTGCAAAAAATCTCATGGCAATGAAATATTCAACCGAGCATAGAAAAATAACATGTGTAAATTAAATTTCATTGCAAGTAACAACTTTAACAGGTGTACCTTAGCCAAAAGAGAATGCTCCGAAGTTGTTGTCCCCCGCGTGCTTCATCCAACTCCCACTTGTCAACTGATGTGACCTCGTCGGTACCTCCCAACCAACGCTAGGGGTAATATTATTCCCCCTGATCCCCCCGAGCTGCAAAGGGGCCATGCACACAATACCAGAGAATGCTATGACCCAGCTCGCCTCGCAAGGTTGAGCTACCACTCATTAACCAAGCTTGGTATCCCAACTCCCACAAGAGGAATTTCAGTCAAGGTAAAATTTCAGCAGTGTAACGTTACGCAAAAAGATGAGATCTATACTCCTCCTCCTCCATCCTTTTTATATATTTTTTAAGTAATTAGTTTACCAAATACTCATTAAATTCATTTTCCATTTAATTAATTTCAAAAAGCCTCAGCCTTACACATGTCACCCATCCCCTAGTTGGACCAGAAAATCAATTTTATTAATTAATTAAATATTCCTATTTCCCTTATCCACCTAAGAGCATTCCTAAAAATGCTCCTCAGTGTTCGAAAATTCCCTTACACTCCCTAAATGACTTATTCCTTACTTAATTCCTAGTTGAGTTCATAATTAGAAAGTTTCAAAGGAAAGATTCCTTACTAAGTTAGACATTCAGCTTTTTCTTTACATTTCCCCTTTTCCTTAAGTTTCCCTTTTTATTTAAGTTTCCTATTTCTTTTAAGTTTCCCCCTTTTTCCTTTTTTAATTAAAAAACCACTTTAGCACATGTAGACTAAACAACCATTTACCATTTTTCCTTTTTAATTAAAATTAATTTAGCAAGTGTAGATAAAAAAACCATTTACCTCTCTTATTTTTAACTAAAAATTAAATTAGCAAATGTAGATAAAAACAACCATTACCCCTTTTTAAAATTTAATCCTCCATTATAATTTTGACTTTATAAATAAATTTGAATTTCTTACCCCTCTTCTTGTTAAATGTTTATTTATCAATATTTTTTTGAACCACGTGTTCTACTTAGACCTAGGTTTTAATTTCACTAGGCTAGGCGACATTTTTTTCTATTAGGGAAAATTGTTTTTAAACCTTACTTATCACATCATTCAATTCAAGGCCGACTAGGTTTTTTCACTTACCAGTTAAAATCGTGACGTGCCCTTAAGGACGCACTATGTGCTCCAAGGGTGCCACTCGTCTCTTTCTGGTTTCCGTGCAGAACGTGCCCTTCAATACACACTATGTGCTCCAAGGGTGCCACTCACCTCTTTATGTTTTTGTTGCATGACGTGCCCTTCAAGATTCACTACGTGGTTCAAGGGTTCCACTCACCTCTTGAATGAATTTGGTAGACATCAAACCCCTAGAGTCAATACTCTCCCAGGTGATCTTGTGGGAAACTAAGGGCCTCTAAGGAATAAGGGCCCTGCCTTATTGCGTGCCCCTTAGACTCATTATGAGTGATTGTCACAGTATTCCCTCATGGTATCGTGGGTCTTCTCGAACTAGGTAAGCGTTAACCTACAATTTGAGCCACTGCAGGAGTGCTCTTCGGATGTGGTAGGGTTGTTGCCACACCTCTCCCTCAATGTCTCTAGTTGTCCTGCGTGACCCCTCTACCCCACATGTGAGTCTGGTTGGCAAACTATCATCAGCCAGCATCCATCAATGAATCATGTTAGCAATAATAATCAATCATCATAACATCTAATCATATGTACATATGTCCTATCAACAACATTCAAACCCCAATATTCCACTCCTTGGCTCGATCCAAAGTCCAAGGGGTTTCATCAATGCCTTTGCATCCTCAATGTCTAGAGTCCTACACACTCAGGAGAACCTAGTCAATAGCACATGTCTAGGTAAATACAACAAAATATCATATCATCAAATCCATATTATCTCATAATCATTATCAAAACAACCAATAGTATAATAACCCGGATCCATTGCATGCAAGTTTCCTCAAAGAATAAGTTCGCTCAGTGAACACAAGAGTGGGATGTTACATACACTCCCTTTTGGTTTAAACTTCGTCCTGAAGTTTCGCGATATATAAGTGCCAAAATAAAGTGCTTCACAGTATCATAAGTCTGTCTATCAAACAAAAATGGAAACTGTTGGTGCATATCATATGCGTCCTCCCAGGTCACCGAGTGTGGAGTATAGTTGTCCCACTAGACCTTGAAGTGATCTACTGTTCGATGTCGTAGCTTTCAAAAGAAATTGTCCAGGATGTGGATTGGCTCTGGTGTGAGTGCACCCTTGTCAGATACCTGCAAGGAACTCATTTCAATAACATGTGTAGGATCACTAATATAATGTCTCAGAACAGATACATGAAGAATCGTGCATATGCCTCAAAGAATCAAGCAAGGCTAGTCGATAGGCCACAAGCCCCTTCTTTTCTACAATCTTTAAAGGTCCCATGAACCTAGGAGATATTTTTGCACCCTTTCCAGCTTGATCAAACTCTTCTGCGGTTTCACCCGCAAGAATACTTGATCACGAACATCGTAACTACGGTCGACATGATGCGCATTGGCATAACTCTTTTGTCGATCCTGTGTTTCCTTGATCCTTTGTCCTATAGTTTTCCTTTGATCAAAATTTCTTGGAACGCTTCTAGTCCCACCCAAACCCTATCCTCACGCCGATCCCATTTCAAAGGCATCAGCCACGATCGCCCATAAATAAACTCGAAAGGCGCCATCTTAATGGTGCTTGATAACTGTGGTTATACAAAAATTCTACTAGTGGCAAGAATACTTCCCAGTGATTTTGTTGGTCCATATTTGGTTTGTTTGTTCGGTCTGCCCATCTGTCTCCAGGTGATACACAATACTAAAGTTAAGTTGGGCTCCCAAGGCCTCTTGGAAACTAGTCAAAAATTGTCTAGTAAGCGTCCATCCTTGATCGGATATAATCCTCTTAGGCATGCCATGCAGCCTCATGATATCGTTAATGAAGACTCTATTTATGTAGGTGCCTGATACGTCATACGCACAAGAATAAAATGAGCACTCTTCGTCAGAGTGTCAACTACCACAAAAATCAAGTCGTGTCTCCTTGCTGTCAGTGCCACTCCAACAATGAAATCCATCGAAATCACCTCCCATTTCAATTTTGGAATAGCGTGTGGCTGTAGTAATCCTGTTGGATGTCTATGTTCAGACTTCACCTGCTAACATTCTAGAAATCTTTCCATGTAGTTGACTATGTCAGCCTTCATCCCTTCAAGAATAATAAGGGTTTAAGGTCCTCCCTCATCTTCGTGACTCCAGGATGAGCCATGTACACTGCTTTATGAGCCTCGTTTAGGATCAAACTCCTCAACTCGTTGTTGGGTGGTACATAAATTCAAGTTTTAAATATCAATAAACCGTCGTTGTCCATAGTAAATCCTTCAAATTTTGGTACCATCATTGTGTTTTGTTCGATAAAATCCTTGACCTCTTTGTACTAGTCATTGTCGCACTATAAAGTTAGAATATTTTCTCGTAGATTCGTCTAAAGAGGCATCACCAAAAATATGTGTGGTCTTCGGCTCAACTCATTCTCCACTATGTTCATTGTTCCTTTTATGTAAGTAATCTCGAAATTGTACTCGCTAAGAAATTCTGACCAATGTCATTGTCACACGTTCAAGTTTTTTTCATAAAGATGTGTTGTACACCACAATGGTCCATTTTTAGTTCGAATTTCCATCCAATAAGGTAATGTCTCCAAATTCTCAAGGCATATACAATGGCTAACAACTCCAAATCATGCGTCGCACATTTCTCCTCATGGCTTCTCAGATTTCTCGAGATGTAAGTGATCACTCGACCGTCTTGCATCAAGACTCCACCTAAGCCTTTCTTGGATGCGTCAGTGCATACCAATAATTTTTCATTCATGTCGGGGAACTTTAGTATCGATGTTGTTGTCAACAACTCCTTGAGCCTCTGAAATGCTTCCACACATTTCTCGGTCCAAACAAACTTCTTGTTCTTCTTTTGCAATTTTGTAATCAAATTTTCCATCTTCGAAAAACCGTCAATAATATCCCTCTAAACCCATGAAGCTACGCAATTCGAGTACATTCTTTGGCATATGACATTCCATAATAGCCTTATCCTTTGCTAGATCCACAACGATACCTTCATCGGAGATGACATTCCCTAGGTAGTGGACATTTGATTGATAAAACAAGCATTTAGACAATTTCCCATACAATTTGTTCTCTTGTAGACACTGTAGTACCAGGAGAAAATGTGCGTCATGATCCCCCATCGTTCGAGAGTAAATCAAAATATCATCAATAAATACTTGGACAAACTTGTCCAAGTATTCACAGAACACCCCATTCATCAAACTCATAAATACCACTGGGGAGTTCATTAGTCCAAATGGTAGAACAATAAACACATAATGTCCAAACCTCGTCTTAAAGGCGGTCTTAGGGATGTCGTCCTCTTTGATACATAACTGGTGATATCCTGATCTCAAGTCAATCTTCGAAAACATCATCGTGCCTTTCATCTAATCAAACAAATCATCAATCCTTGGCAACGGATATTGATTCTTGATCATTGCCTTGTTCAATTGACGGTAGTCAATGCAGAGTCTCCACGACCCATCCTTCTTTCATATGAAAATAACAGGCGTACCCTATGGTGACACACTTGGCGTATAATTCCTAGGTCCAGCAACTCATTCGGTTGCATTCTCAACCCCTGTAACTCCGAGATCGACATCCGATAAGGCATTATTGCTATCGATTCAGTCCCTGATTTTAGGTCTATGGT
Organism: Picea mariana; assembly: GCA_032191745.1. NCBI lineage: Eukaryota > Viridiplantae > Streptophyta > Pinopsida > Pinales > Pinaceae > Picea > Picea mariana. Next base: position 52,959 of record JASDQU010010498.1, on the reverse strand, counting down.
AAAATCCAATTCCCTCTATCGAGGCATCCCAAGTAACTACTTAGGGAAGACGTCTGTGAACTCTCTTACCACTGGAAGGTGTTCTAGACCTTCTGCTACTCCCTTCTCATTTAGCACAAGAATCACATAAAGCTTACAACCCTTGCACATGCTCTTCCGTAGTTTCAAATAAGAGATGAACCTTAGGGAAACTCCTTGGTTTCGATCTACAAGCACGTGTCTCTATCCCTCATCATTGACCAAGCTCAACTATTTCATCTTACAATTGAGTATTTCCTCATGCAATTCCAACGAGTCCACACCGATCACAACGTCATAAGATCCTAAGATTGTGACGTACATGTTGGCCCTGGTGACAAATGCCCGAGGTTAAGGCTATAGCCCGTAACCTTCCCCCCAACCTTCTATTTGGATCCAAAATTCATTTCTACAATGATGAACTCATCCTATTCGATTTCCTTTACCTTAATTATTTTTAGTGTTGCACCAAAATGAAACTCTCGGTAGCACCGAGATCTATCAAAATACTAATAGTTTGTTTAGCAATGGTACCTCAGGTCTCGAGAACAGTCAACTGGTGCTCTGCCTAGCAGTTATTCACCATTGCAAGAATCCGATGGTCCTTGACCAAATATCCCATGGTAGTGGGTCCTACTCATCCAACTACTCTAGTCCTCTCCACTGGGTAGTCGCACTGGTAATGTGGCTCTCCACATTCCAACACACTTTCTTTGGTCCATTATTCATGGTACCCAAAGTAGAAGTTGAATCTTAACATTAAGGCCAAACATGAACTTGTTGACCATAAGTTTCTCTGTAATTTGGTGTGGAGTATACCGAAGAAGCTCCAAAAATGGTCCTCGTACTCGGGCACCGTATAGTTGCCCTATCACAAGGCCTTGAACTCGTTGAGATGACGCTCAAAGAATTCCTCAGAAAGATACCTCTCCTAGAACTGTTCCTCGAACAGTTCCCATGACACGTCTTCGACGACCATGTTCAATTGCAGTAGGAGCTTCTTCCATCATAGAAGAGCACTCCCCTTCAGTTGAAACACCACCATGTAGACCTTCAAGTTGGAGGTATAGTTTCACAGTGCAAATCACATCGCCATATTCTCTAACCATGCCTCAGCGGTTGCACCGTCTGTTTCTCTAAAGAACTCGGGAAATTTAAAATTCTCGAGTTTGCAGTGAATACTAACGGTAGTTGATAGGCATGTTGTGGACCCTTAGGGGAACAGGTGCCTTGGCCTCATCTCAGTACAGTTGGTGAATCAAATCCTCTAAAAATCTCTGGAAGGACCCTGGTTAGACCATCATCATCCCTTACAACAATCGAATCCATCCCAAGGGTTTGTTCTTCCCACTTGGGGGTTAGACTCTTAGGGTGTGGGGACTTCTGGAGGCATCGCACCTCCTTCCATGACACCATGTTGTGAACCTTTGTGGCGCCCTCTAATCGAGACCCCCACACGGACACGTTAAATTTTTAATTAGCCTTAGGTTATTACTCAAGGGTTTACTACAGTGGAAAGCATGGTGATCCACAATTGCAGGGTTGAACTTGCTTTGATACCATATGTAACGACCCCATCGTTACGACTACAAGCAAGTCAATGCAAAAGCAATTTTTTTTTTTTAAAGCAGGAAGGCAACAACGACAATAGTTAAACCACATAACTTGACGACGAACATAACGCACGTAAATCAAGAAACATACAACAACGAATTAGCATACTAGCACATCATGCAACTGGACGAAACATGTGATAATCAATTAGACAAACAAAATGGCTACCCTCCCATTACAAGCAATACAACGCCTATAAGCTAAAGGACAACATCAACAATCCCGACATAACAGATTCGACGACCAGTAACTAGAACCCTCTACCTCGAGAAAAACCAATCACATTAAGGCATTACAGAACCAAGTACCAACATCAATTACAACAAACAATATGCCCACATTGAGAAGCACAATATTATGGCTAGGTTATCATTCACATCTATCAGTTAGGGCACACAATGATCCCCTTATCAGAAATCATGCCGTCACAAGGCGATAGGCGTGACTGTAATCGTGGGCCAACATAACATATATAGGCCTTTAACCCAAGCAGAATCCCTCGCGCTAGGAGACCTAAGTATCTGTCAATAAATACACGAAGATTGTACCCAATCACCCAATCAACAAGTCACTTAGATGAGAGGTGGCATCAATCAAATTAAAATGTGCAACTAACCAAAGGATTTCTTGTTTTCCTACGAGGAAATCATCTGTGGTGTAATAACTATGACCAACCACCATTTACACTTCAACCTAAGTCACAAGTCACATAGTAACCAATTAACTGTTAAACTATTAATCGATTTAGATAATAAAACTACTAAACCCTCAACCATTAATCTTGCGCAAGCCATTAAACTATTAAACAAATAAACCATAAACCATTAATTGTTACATCATTATGACTAAGTGTGAATGACTGAACCATTAACACTGCAATTAATCAAAAATCTATTACCATTGCAACAATTCATCTATTGTGGCAAAAGTAAAAGGACTGATATATAGGATTGATAAATAAACAATTGCTATATAAAAACAATTATTCTATTGATTGCAAAAGTCATAAGACTTGATATATAAAACAATTGACATATATTAACAATTAATCTATTCTTATTTTAGATAAGATTCCACTTTGATCTATGCCTTCAATACGATCAATTCTGGAATCCAAAACATTTTATTTAAGAAAATTTTTATTCATAATCTTTGGATGTAAGAGCCACGTTTTTGCATTCCTGAAAATGTTTTAATTACAAGAAAATTCATTCCTGATCTGTGGATGTTAGAGCCATGTTTCTTCATTCTTGAAAATGTTTTAACTAAGAGAAAATTCATTCATGATATGTGGATGTAAGAGCCATGTTTTTTCATTCCTAAAAATGTTTTAACTAAGAAAATCCATTCATGATCTGTGGATGTAAGAGCCAGTTCTTGCATTCCTGAAAACATTTTAACTGAGAGAAAATCCATTCATGATCTATGGATGTAAGAGCCATGTTTTTGCATTCCTCAAAATGTTTTAAATGAGAGAAAAACCATTGATGATGTATGTATGTAAGAGCCACTCTGTGGATGTAAAAGCCACATTTTTACATTCCTGAAAATGTTTTAACTAAGAGAAAATCCATTCATGATCTGTGGATGTAAGGGCCACATTTTTTCATTCCTGAAAATTTTTTAACTGAGAGAAAATTCATTCATGATCCGTGGATGTAAGAGCCACTTTTTTTCATTCCTGAAAACATTTTAACTGGGAGAAAAATCATTCATGATCTATGGATGTAAGAGCCACATTTTTGCATTACTGAAAACATTTTAACTAAGAGAAAATTCATTCATGAGAAGGCGCAAAGATTAATCATTCAACAATGAATCAATCAAAGACACATAGATACTCATTCACAAAAACGCAAGGATTAATCATCCAAAAAAAAAAAGAGATTTATCATTCAAGCGCAGAGATTTATCATAAGAGGAAAACACAGAGATAAGTAACAGATAGATAGTTCGGAAAAACATTATCCTTCATTTATTATCCATGCACATGAAAGCAAGGCATTTGAATATATAAGTCTTTAAACACTGGAATGACAACCGCCGATTCGGTTCCTGGCCGACTACTCAAGCACGGACTAATAACTCAAGGGATAAGGAGCAAAAGATAAAAACTCAATTTTTCTTCATAATAATCAATAAAAACAAACGTAGAGAATTCATTGCAATTAGAGGTTAGGCTCACCATGGGAATCAATTCAGAATACAACGAGAAAGGGGATTACAAATACTATAGGAAAGAAGGTGCAAGAAAGCTCATGGAAATGAAATCTTCAATCGAGCACAGAAAAATAACATGTGTAAATTAAATTTCATTGCAAGTAACAACTTTAATAGGCATACTTTAGCCAAACGTGAATGCTCCAAAGTTGTTGTCCCGCATGTGCTCCATCCAACTCCCACTTTCCAAACGATGTGACCTCACGAGTACCTCCCAAGCAATGCTAGAGATACTCTTCTTCCCCCTGAGGCCCCCGAGCCGCAAAGGGGCCACACACAAAATACCAGAGAATTCTAGCACCCAAATCGCCTTGCAAGGTTGAGAAACCACTTGTTAACCGAGCTGGGTATCCCAACTCCCACAAGAGAAAGTTCAGTCAAGGTAAAATTTCAGTAGCGTAACGTTACGCAAAAAGATGATATCTATATTCCTCCTCCTCCATCCTTTTTATAGAGTTTTTAAGTAATTAGTTTCTCAAATACTCATTAAATTCCTTTTCCATTTAATTATTTTTGAAAAACCTCGTCCGTACACATGTCACCCATCCCCTAGTTGCACCAGAAAATCAATTTTAATAACTAATTAAATATTATTATTTCCCTCATCCACCTAAGAGAAATCCTAAAAACGCTCATTGGTGTCCCCAAATTCCCTCACACTCCTTAAATGAATTACGCCTTACTTAATTCCTAATCGAGTTCATAATTAGAAAGTTCCAAAAGCAAGATTCCTTACTAAGTTAGGCATTCATCTTTTTCTTTATGTTTCCCCTTTTCCTTAAGTTTCCATTTTTCTTTAAGTTTTCTATTTCTTTTAAGTTCCCCCCTTTTTCCTTTTTTATCTAAACAACCAATTTAGCAGGTGTAGATAAAACAACCATTTACCATTTTTCCTTTTTAATTAAAAAATAATTTAGCAAGTGTAGATAAAACAACCATTTACCCTCTCTTCTTTTTAACTAAAAATTAAACTAACAAATGTAGATAAAAACAACCATTACCCCTTTTTAAAATTTAATCCTCCATTATAATTTTGACTTTATAAATAAGTTTGAATTTCTTACCCCTCTTCTTGTTCAATGTTTATTTATTAATATTTTTTTTGAACACATGTTCTACTTGGACCTAAGTTTTAATTTCACTAGGTTGGGCGACATTTTTTTTTATTAGGGAAAATTGTTTTTATACCTTACTTATCACATCATTCATTTCAAGTCCGACTAAGTTTATTCACTTACCAGTTAAAATCGCGACATTCCCTTCAGGACGCACTACGTGGTCCAAGGGTGCCACTTGCCTCTTTCTGTTTTCCTTGTGCGATGTGCCCTTCAGGATGCACTACATGCTCCAAGGGTGTCACTCACCTATTTTTGTTTTCCTTGTGTGACATGACCTTCAGGATGCACTACATTCTCCAAGGGTGCCACTCACCTCTTAACTGATGTTGGTAGACATCAAACCCCCGAAGTCAATACTCCGCCAGGTGATCTTGTGGGAGACTAAGGGCCTCTAAGGATTAAGGCCCATGCCTTATTGCACACCCGTTAGAATCATCGTGAGAGACTGTCACAGTCTTACCTCATGGTATCGTGTGTCTTCACGAATTAGGTAATCATTAACCTACAATTTGAGCCACGACGGGAGTGCTAGTAGGTTGTGGTAGGGATGTTGCCACACCCCTCCCTTAATGTCTCTGGTTGTCCTGTGTAACCCCTTTGCTCCACATTTGAGTCTGGTCGGCAACCTATTGTCAGCCTGCCTCCATCAATGAATCATGTTAGAAATAATAATCAATCATCATAACATCTAATCGTATGTACATATGTCCTATCAACAACATTCAAACCCCAATATTCCACTCCCTGACTCGATCTAGAGTCCAAGAGGTTTCATCGATTCCTCTGCATCCTTAATGTCTAGAGTCTTGCACACTCAAGAGAACCTATTGAATAACACCTGTCTAGGTAAATACAACAAAATAGCATATCATCAAATCCATAATATCTCATAATCATTATCAAAATGGCCAATAGTATAATAACCCGGATCACTTGCATGTAAGTGTACTCAAAGAATAATTTCACTCAGTGCGTGCAAGAGCGGGATGTTACAAGGACTCTGTCGAGATGTCTCCCTTGAAGAAAATCCCCAAAACCCCATTGTGCACTACCCCGCACCAATGAATACACTTACATATTATTTTATGTCATCGTATCACCTTGTGCCATATTGTATCATGTAGGCCCTACTCTATCTGTCACCCTACTTGTGTCAGTTGAACCTATACCCCAGAGCATGCCCATGTCTATCATATACCTATCCAACTAATCCCCGAATGCATATACTTGTTGGTTGGTCCATAAGGAATGTGTTAAGTTTATCTCCTTCATAGATAAGGTTCAAGCCTTTAATGGACTATCAAAAATAAATGACTCATGATCTTCACCATGAAAAACATGAGCATAATCAAAACCCTTTGAGTCATGACTCTCCTCAAGTACCTACAACTTTGAATTCTCCTCGTGTGGGATCATCATAAGAGGCTCCTAGCTCAAATTATGAGTGTCACTCATGCCCTCATGTGTCACGACTGCAAAATATGATGGAGTATATGTTGTAAGTGATGAAGAGAGTTCCAAACTCAACTAGTAACAAATATCCTCAACCTCCATTTCCTTGTCTTCAACAAACTTGAGAAAATGATCTATATCCATGAACCGTTGCAAGTAATATGATTTCATCCACTCTAGTGCTTCTTTGATTATGTGCAATTGATCACTAGTGACTCCACCTGCAACTCCCTTTTGTCTCTCCTCCATCTAGATTTTCCACATAATAACTTCAATGAGCTTATGAGCACCATCTTCCCTTTTCAAGACTTGTACAATTTTCTCCTCTCTGACCAATAATTGATCCTTAAAGTCCTGCATCCTTGAATACCTTTCTTCATATTCATCATAGTTCCATGGATTTTCCCACCATTTATTTTTTTTTTTGTTATCCATGGTAAGAACACTACCATCATCAAAATCAATTGGCTCACTAGATGATACCATGCAATCTCCAAAATAGGGATATCATCATGATCAAGAACAACTTCATCAGAGAAATTATTATCTTCACAAGGCCTATCAAAGATGGTCTCTAAGTTAACATCAAATACACTTGTGTCCCTCATACCATAAACAACATTTGCTTCTTCTTCATCCCAAATCAAAGTGCCATTAATATGTTCTTCTTCATCCCAAATCACAGTGTCCTTCTACTGGAATAAAACCATGTCAACACTATCATCTTCCTTGTTTACCCAAATTTCCTTTGTGGTCTCAAGTTCTAAGGCCTCATGAGCATCCATGTGCTCATTTGGAGGAGAAGAAGCATGACATAGTTACCATCTTAACGAGAACTCTACAAAGTTCTCATTTATGGGGGGCACACATTTTTTACGCCATTTTTAAGAGTGGTGCTACCAGTAGCATTCCCCTCCATTTTTAGGTGGTTTTTTTATATTTTAATTATTTCGATCCATAATTTTTCCACATTATTGTTTTAAAAACTTGTTTTTCATCTATTTTCAAATTTTTCTATTTTTTTTTTTTTTATTATTTTTATTCACCTGTGTTTTTAGTGTTTTTTCCATGCTTCTTTCAATCCTAAAATATGTTTTACCATTTACTTTTTTGAAACTAAGATTTTCGTTCTCCTTAATTAATTTATGGTTCCTTACTTTTTAAATATAGTGGAAAATATCATTTTAACACATAGAAAATTTATATAATAAAAAAAAAAGAAAAAAAATAAAAAATGAAAATATATATAAACTAAAAATAAAGGTAAAAAACAAATTTATAGCCCAAAAACTTTAGATAATTAAAAAA